>NMRB01002105.1:12099-47120 GCA_002633025.1 Notospermus geniculatus | reverse complement strand
CCTGCAGCTCAGAGTCTCTTCCCAGCGAACCTCATCCTACATTTCCCTGACGTATCACTGGATCAATCTATTAATGCTTATCTTGGCAGGGCCTGTTACATCAGTTCAAGCAGACCACTGCCCTGTCCTGTTCACTCTGCCAATGCCAATCACGCCGAACACAATCCGATAGCAAATGTCGTTATAATTGCAGTTTCGATTGAGAGCAGATTCTTATTCGATGATTTGATATTTGAGCTGGAAGGAGCTGCGTGTGGCTGCATAGAATCAGCGCTGTCACTTTCGATTGCAGGGACACCTCGGCAATGCAATGGAGAAACTTGCGATGAACCCTTTAGGCGCTCCTCTACTTGACAGTTTTTTTCGCAGAAGTTGGCTCACAATGGAGGAGCGCCTTTTATCATATGGGTTCGAGTCCGGTAGGAAGCTACGTCTTTCGCCTTAGAAACCTGTTATTATTTCATGCCCTTTACATGTAATTGTACATGTACATGTACATGTATCGCCTTTACATGTGACCCCTTGTATAAGATAAAACTGTTTAGGCCACGAGAATGAAAGTTCCTGTCTTGCGCCTGGGCAAAAATGAAAACTGATGAGGCTTTTTTCATTATTCATTATTTTATTTCTACAAGCAACAAGAGCTTTCCCAAACTTGACGCTAGGTGGCGATATCAGAGTATATCACCACTAGTATCGACGCTAGGTTTCCATCTTGAAAAGTAGTGCGAGCGCGGAGCGAACAGTAGAAATTCTTCCAATAGTTAAGCGGTCACCCCATCACTCGTTTTCTACGCCTACAATATAGATCATTGAAAATAGGTGTATAAAGGTATAGAGTGATACAAACTTCGGTGGAGTAGATATAAAGTAATAATAAAGTTATTCTGTTTCATTTTCGACAAGATAAATACTGTTTTCTGCAAATAATACCATTTTGAACAAGAAGTTCGTGTCACGTGATAGACCAGCCCGCCGACGATGACGTCAAGGGTTTCAAGATGGCGATCTAGCGTCGATGGCAGTGTTAAAATTTTCGTCCGATGACGTCAAAAAATTTCAACGCTGTCGTGGAGTATGGAGCTTTCCAAGTCATCAAAACAGCTTACATTGTAGATCATGGGCAATATGACACTTTTCATTCATTTACTAGTATTTTCGTATAGAGGCTTTGCAGTGACGGCACAAAAATCGCTAGGCAGCCATGTTGGATTACAAACACACATAAACAACACACATCATTTCCACGAAAGGTTCGGAGATTGGACTGCTCGCAGGGTGCTAAGGGACGCCTCAATAAGATGGAGATTTGGCCTAGTTGTTAAGGCGTGCTGCTGGCGATTAACGCCATGCGACGGTCCGTGGGTTCGAGTCCGGTAGGAAGCTATGTCTTTCGCCTTAGAAACCTGTTATTATTTCATGCCCTTATCATATGTCGATAATTTTTATTGCGTACAACAGAATGTTTCCATGGCTCATCATTGGTATCTGTTATACGCCAAGATAATTCTAAACAAACTTCCTAATCCAAAACACAGACTCAATCGGCAACCCGGGACGCCATTTGTCTGTGTGGGAACGAATCGTTCATTGAATTTGTTTATATCGGAAAGGCTCAGGCATGTAAAGCCTGGTTATAAAGGTAGTCAATCCTAAAGTAAACCGAAGTCAAGCCCTGGATTAGGTTAAGCCCACCATTAGCATATCATGTACGCACGGATAAATACACTGTGTATCCATGGGCTTGCATTGTGTATAAGTAGGTGAAGCAGCCAATGTAACATTAGAATACAACAGAATTCACAGAATTCATAACAGACAGGTACTTGATATTTTCTTAAACATTTACTGGTTTAGACTAGGGAGGTTTAGAAATCAAACGATAAACGTAAACTTTACGACAACGCTATTTTTCATACTACACATTAACAGATTTTATATTACATTTTAGATACAAAAACAACGTTGTCGTTAACGTTTAACGTTTATCGTTTGATTTCTAAACCTCCCTAATAGGTCAACCCGTTTCACTTTCTCTTATACGAGAGGAATTCTCAGATCTGCAAGCTACGAAACGATCATCGCTGTTCCTTTTTTAAAATCAACTCTGAAGAAATTTTATCGACACTTGGTGCATTCGATGTTCATGTTTTATTCAGATTGATCATATTTCCTACTTCGACTTACTTTCTTTTTGCCGCCCATTACCAATGATGACTATGGAAGTTATCCGTATTCATCAGCATCAATTACTTCACTAATGAAAAACTAATATACCGAAATTCCAACTCTGCAATCGGAGAGATGTTCGGTTATTATCGGAAACTTCGTGGACTATAGGAGCTGTCAGCTAGTTGACCACTAGGTGTCACTACGGCCCAATTCAATGCATCTAGCGGACCCAGTCATTATCGATCGAGCAGCGATCACGTAGATTTTCCTGTGTATTGGTCCGCTAAGACTTTGCTGCCATCTGTTGGCAATATGCGCGGCTGACTTCTCCTATTGGTAATTACCGAAAGTTGTACGGGACCGAATCACAACCAAATTTTGCACTGCCGCAGGGAACTATTTTTTAGTGTGTGGGATTCTCATGTACTAACTATTTTATCAATTGTATTAGACCCTACCATTAACTAAACAGAGAAATCATTCACCATCTTCAAATAAAAAAATGAAGATGAAGAAGAGTTTTTACTATCATTTTGATATATGTTGAATATAAAACACGCAGTTACCACCACTTTTACTTCACGACATTTCAAATACATGTACAATTGATTGAATCATTGAATCAATAGGTGTTCAATAACGTGTACTCTATATGATTGAACCCATTGCCCTTCCGTCCTCCGACGTTTTCATACCTGTAACCATTTAGTAAGATGTAGAATATGATGGAATCATGTCGAGAACGATGTCGAAAAGGCTATTACATGCACCGAGATGGTGTGAAGAGGTGTAGACAAATACAAGTCCAGCACGTAGGGGCCTTCTGCCTTCCAGTGGGTCAGCTCCGAGTATAGTTGGGCACTATAGGTGCTCTTTATTTTCATGCCTCATTTTTCGTTTCCAGATACTTTTCTCTGGGATTGCGAAACCATTCTGCACGAAACCGCGTCAGAAGTAGTAGAGTGTTACATTATTGTGTCCACCCACCTTAAAACCCAAGATTTAGTCGTATTTTCTTAATTTTGGGCTAAAATGAGCATTTTCTATGTACCTCTGCGTGGTGCAATAACTGACGCCTTTTGGGCCTGATTTAGCCATCGAATCGTGTATGGGACGATGTGATGTCTAGGATTATCCCTATGATTTTTCGCCAGGATGTAGGCAGCGATTCGGATTACTTTGTCCTCAGGTATAGTCATGTCTTTGCTTTATTATACTTTCAGGTGAAACAAATGAAAATGCCAAGCCAGCAAACTCAGAAGACAGTGCCGCAGACGACGAAATAAAGAAGAAACGTCGACAAAGACGGCAAAGAACTCACTTTACTAGTCAACAGTTACAGGAATTGGAGGCCACATTTGCAAGAAATCGGTATCCAGATATGGCTACAAGGGAGGAGATTTCTGCATGGACTAACTTAACGGAAGCAAGAGTCAGGGTGAGAATCTCTTTTACGATTTGTTTAATATTGAAAAATTGGTAATTCGAGGGGTTTTGTCAATTGAATTGAACGGGCCGACGAGCAGCGTAGTCATAAAGGAATCAAACGTAAAGGTTTAACTGCGAACGATGAGGTAACTGAGGGATACACTTCATGTGTTGCCACCAGATGTCTCTCACTGCCTGAATTTTGGCTTTACGTATTATAGACAGGGGCTTCAACTTTTTTTATAGTAGTGGGGTACATGAATCTGTCAACTTGATGCCTTGAATTCCATTTCTGAGGATAACAGAGCTATTTTCAGCACAATTAGTGCAAATGTATGTTTAGCCAATTCAAATGTACACAGATGACCCTGCGCTCTCATCGTTCGTGGGGTTCTCATCAATTCAGTCCTGTTGTATCATAAGATCAACTAGTCTGAAATCAACAAAATTTGCACTACACATGCAGAAGGGTCTTGCCTATCATATGGAAGAGTCAGAATGCAAATCTGTTGAAGTTTAAAGGGATACTGTCTACATTTATAAAATGCTACATTTGTAAGTTGAATCTTTAAAAGATTCAACTTACAATATGTTTGATTCCTTTATGGTACATTAATTATTCTTAATTAAAGTTCTCGAAACCTCTACGTCTAATTTTGCCCTTCTCTTCCTCCTTGTTTTAACCTCAATCCTCCAGGACTGCCTCTTCCAAGTGGCGCTCACATGAAAACTAACGCTTCATCGCCTCAGGTTATGGCTGATTTTATCATTTCATTAAATTTCATCTCAGCTTGTGATTGCGATAAATGTGCCCCCTGTGATTTACATTTGATTCATCCACGCCTCGTGTTTTATTGTCGTGTAGATACCGATTTATGACCATATTTCGTCAGCTGTGCAATTCACTAAACCTTATCACACACATTTAATTTAGATTTTTGCCTAATCCTTTGTCACCATTTGTGACAATAGCTTCAGACATTTTTTTGCTTTTATTATGTAAACTCCAAATTTAATAAAATGTTTAGAAAATGAAAACTGCCGTCAACTCTTCACAGATATATATTGCACAAATCGCATTGTCATTTAAAGAGCCTGTCTCGCCTTAAGAACTCTAATACAAAACGTCCCTCTAAAAACGTGATAGTAAACATAAGTCGTCTCCGAATTTTGCAGAACTCAGGCACTTTCTAGTTGAGATCCCAGAAGTGAATGTAAATTCACTTCTTTTGTGCTCTATGTTGGATATCTCTAAAAAACCTGGATGTTGTATAAAGATGTAACACCTTTGATCGAAGAATAAGTGTTTGATAAACAACATCTCATTAATTAGGGCCTATTTCTCTACATAATACAACTTTTAATAAGCTTGATGAAGGAGTATTATGCAAAAAGTAAAAAGCTATTCAAAATATCTGTCTTGAAACTCCAACAACCCAAGAATAAAAAGTGTTACATGTACATCCACACCGGACTCGGGAGAGGTGAGACAGCCACTTTAAAGGTAGGTAATGCACAACAGAGAAGACCAAAGAATGATGAGATGCAATATGCACTTTTGCGTATGTAGCATGTAAAAGATTCCGTCATATTTCTGCGTTCAACGTGAAGAGCTACTGTTATCAAAATAAGACACAGAACCGAAAGTTTGAAATGCTTAGACGACCACTGGTGTCAAAATGGTAGGCTCTTTCATCAGCCATTCACGTGATAATTAAGATATCCGGTGTAATAGAATGTAATGCCTCCCGATATGTGATGTCCCCCAACAATGCATTTACGGATTCAGCGGGGACCATTGAATTGGACTTTAGAGAGACCATTGCAAGACCCTAATGATCCTGTGACAAACAATGCAGGGGGATGTCAGAAAGACGGGGTATTAGATTCTATCACACCTGCCGCGGGCTGGGCGATTGCAACCACGACACAACATATACATGTATCATCTCGCCAAAACCCAAGGGCGCGACTCAGTCAAATTGAGGAACATTGGTACATGTATTTCCCATTTTACGGGAATTTCTCTGAAGAATGCATGTTTACCTTTCGAGTTCAGTCTCACGAACTCGGCATACTAAACTTTAAAACATGACTGGTTACCTCAGATTCTCAAGTGTGGGTCAAGATTTATCATTAAGTTAATATTTATGATGTTCCAATGGTTTTCAGAAGTTGATTGTCCCTCGACGAGGGCATCGTCAAACTTAAAGTACATGTGTTTGGCTTTCAAAAATGGGAGGTAGGGGCGAATAGTGAGGTTTCACAAATCTGACGAAACACGAAGTACGAAATACGAAATTGGACTTCATTTCCATGACGTAATGTATTTCAGAAGATGGTTGGTACCACAAGCATCCCTGCTGCCAGTGCGTCTTTTAGCATATCATGTAAGACCGAGGGAGTTATGGTGCATCTTGAATTTTTAAATTTCCACTTCGCATCTACGAAGTGGAGACGAAAGATAAATTTCAAAGTTTGTACAAGGTAACTCTATCAGTCTAACGTCTTACGCTAAAAGACGCTTTTACAGCAGGCGATATTTGTGGTACCAGCCATCTCTGGAAATTACGTCATGAAAATGAAGTCCAATTTCGTATTTCGTACTTCGTGTTTCGTCAGATTTGCGAAACCTCACTATGTACTTCGTTTATTACTGGTCTGTACTTCCGTGACATCGCGAATCAGAGTTACCTCAAACTGTTGGCCTACCTAATGTTCTAGAATTCCAAAGAATTTTCCAACTAGCACAAAACAAAGAATTCTGGCTTCCATTCTGTCAGTGCTCAGGAAAACCAGGATGCCATTGGCAGCTGAATTCTTGTATGCTTCAACATTTTCATCTGTGCACTTAGTAACCCGTAGCGACTGCTTCGATTCAAAAACAAACATTTTCGATTGGCCACACCTGAACGAGCTGGATGAAATGAAAATGTTAGTTTCTTGCTTCGTATGAACATCCAGCTTCGTAGATCTTGGTACAATCCTGACACGATGAGATAGACAGGCATTCGCTCTCATGGCGGCCTGTTAACGTCAGAGTCCAAAACATGAAATGGTCTAGAAAACATGTGCTCGCTCGCATGAGTTTTTCCAAAAATCGGTTAAGACCTTTATCTATTTTTGGTTTTGCTGATATGAATGCCAGCAGAAAAACACTTTTGAGGCATCCCGAACTTTAGACACCAAAAAAGGTTCCAAGACTTCGGCTTTTCAGCCGAAACAAAAGAGTGATTGCTCATCATTTCTCACACTTTCGGTGAAATCTGGTAGATTTGATGTCTCTGATCGAACAGACTCTGATGTAATATCTTCCAGCGTTGCCGTGCATGAATGTTACCCTCACTGTACTACCCTACTGAACAGTCATCTCTATCTAATCAATGGGCCGTATGCATAAAAATGAAGAATTTATTTCTAGCAAAAGCAAAAAGTAAAAACAATTACTTGGTTTCATATGCATAATCTTTTACTTCTACTTCAAAGCAAATGCTTATACTTGGCAAACATTTGCTTGTTTACCAAAGATTCTACAGTTGGAGCAATTGCTCAGTATTGTGCATATGAATTCTAGCATGCTAGAAGGAACAAGTAAATAGCAACTGCTTTTTCTCACAGCAGTTGCTTTTTAGCAAAAGCATTTACTTTGGGTTTTATGCATGCGAATGGAAGTAATTGCTTCAACTTTCACGTAAAAAGCGTTTGCTTTTTTATGCATCTGGACCATTGTCTCTGTAGGAGTCCTGCTATCAGCCAGTCACTACGTTGGTTCTCAATAAAAAAGAAATACTGAAAAATGGGGAACATTGGGAGATGTTACACCGGGCCTGCCTTTGTGGTTTGGGGTAGCAAGCGTTTACAAATAAAGGGCTAAAGATCAATTCGGCGAGCATTTCAGCTCGACTGAATGGTATAGTAGGCATTTCACCTTCTTCACTCTAGGGAAACAATCTGCACTCGGTAACACGAGGTGCAATCACCCTGCTTTAATAATTAACTTGTAAATCTTTGGGATGACTTCCCATAGGGGTTCCACGGGATGCCAACGAGGTCATAATAACTTTGGAATTGCAAATACTTACTTCGCAAGTAGCTGCAATGTTCCAGTTTGTATAAAGCATGGAGTAAACTTCTTGAGGAATCCTGCTATTAGCCAGCCTGGTATCGCCTTGTGCTCTTGGCCAATTAAAGGCTTACTCAAGAATTCACCTCAGTTTACTTGGATGAACTGACATTAGCAACGAAACATACAACGTATAGGCTCGTACATTTCACTGGTAATAGTGAGGTTTCGCAGACCTGACGAAATACGTATTATGAAATACGAAATTCAACTTCATTTCCAGGACCTAGTATTTCTGGAGATGGTTGTTACCACAAAATGCCTCGCTGCCAGTGCGTCTATTAGCATATCATGTAAGATTGAGAAAGTTACAGTGTGTCTTGAATTTTTAAATTTCTGCTTCGTAGGTACGAAGTAGAAACAAAAGATAAATTTCAAAGTATAATTCTATGATCGGTCTTACGTCATACGCTAAAAGACAGTCTTGCAGCAGGTGATTGTGGTATCAACGATCCCCTGAATTACATTAGATTATGGAATGAAGTCCAATTTTGTATTTCGTACTTCATGTTTCGTCAGTTTTGCGAAACCTCATTATTTGATGGGTATTACGTAACAGGAGTGTCAATTCACAATGATCTTAGATGTACATATTTATCGGAGAGTGTTGCTTGGGACAAGATAGCTATTGGCCTATCACGGTGCAATATAAATACACACGTTAGAAAATCAACTGTTCGCCGCGAAAGAACGATTATCGTTCCTTGGCGGAGGACAGTTGATTTTAGAAGATAGGCCTATTGTTTTGTATTGTGTGGATTATGCCTTGATATTTCTGTTGGATGGAAACAAAATGTTCGCCCCAGCATCGAAAAACGTTTAATCAGCCAGCAGGATGCTGGCAGACAAAAGCACGATTGCTCATCGCGCATTCTCGCTCATACCACAATGACAATGACCGAGTCATAATTTCCTCGAAAGTCTGTGGTTCCACAGACGAGCAAGGCCGGATACGGTACATAAGCTCCGATCAGTGGGCACTTCCACGACCCCAAATACGACTTAATCTTTCGCCAATAACAATTCTATCTAGCTTTGGACCATATGTTGCAGAAGCCATTTCGTGTCAGTCACGAGGAGTACAATGTAGTTATAAAGGTTCCCTAAAGCTAGGAATCCACTGCTGATTTTCTGCTTTGCGACTTGCTTTGCAACCTGCTACCTGCGATTGAATACGACCGCAAGGAACTGATACCGATCGCCGACCTGAAATTGATCACATCTTCGCCATTGGTGGAAATCACGTCTTAGCAAGTCCACTACGGTGGTCGAGTACCCAGTTGCAAAGCAAGTCGCAAAGCAAAATCAGGTTGAAAATCACAAGTGGATTCCCCGCTTTATACATGTAGTCATCTTGGCGTGGACTCTATTCTACTCTCTGAGCACACATCTGCCCTCACTTTTCCTAAGTTTGAAACCTCTGTAAATACCGTGTATTCGTTGACGAGACTCGAATATGGCGCAAAGACAATCAATTGACATTCGGATTACGAAAATCTTCTATTCACAGATTGCCAATTTGAATTGAATGATGAGGTCGAAAGACAAATATGCATGAAATATGAATATTCTCAGAGGAATTAATTGAAATAGTACAATTAAACTTGCATTTGAAATATTTATGGGACAGCTGCACCGGGAATCGGAGGGCGCAGCCTGTTTTCTGTTAAAAAATGCAGTTGACAAAAGAATCGATGGTCTGAGAAACCGCAGCTTGCATTTGTTTGCGGGAGAGGATTTGTATACATATGTCAAGTGTATTAAAGGAAATTAGCCGCGGCAGTCAAGACCGACACTATAATTTCGTGGCCCACGAAAATCGCAATTTCAAAATTACAAATTTCGCATTTAGCAGATTACATCCCTAGATGAGCGTGGATTTGTTAGTTGATTGTTCTAAATGCCATTCGGCAGCAAAACCACAGCAGTTGTGCAAGTATGCTCTAGGCAATAAATTACCGATAAAAGTAAATAATTGATTGAAGATAGCGGCGTTTGATTCTCTATTCAGACACCTTGACTGGCACGATCAGTTCGCTTTAAAGTGATGATTTCATTGAAAATTAGAGCAAGCTGAGAGTGTGTTAGGGTTCGTTTCCACCAGCATATGGCGTCGGTGTCGGCGGTAACGTCGGCGTCGGCGTTCGAATCACTTCTATGTTGAGCCCATTGACTGTTTCAACCGAACTTTTGCGTCAGCGTCGAACTGCGGTGGAAACTGTCAATGGTCCATATACATAGAAAAAGCAAATTCTTTTTTACTTGAAAATCGAAGCAATTACTTCAATCCATATGCATAAAAAGCCCAAAGTAAATGCTTTTGCTAAAAAGCAATTGCTATTAGAAAAAGCAATTACTATTTACTTGTTCCTTTCTAGCAAATGCTAGAATTCATGCATAATACTGAGCAATTGCTCCAACTGTAGAACCTTTGGTAAACAAGCAAATGCTTGTCAAGTATAAGCATGTACTTTGAAGTAGAAGTAAAAGATTATGCATATCAAACCAAGTAATTGCTTTTACCTTTACTTTTGGCTTCAGGCAATTGCTTTGACTTTTTGCTTTTGCTAGAAGTAAATGCTTCATTTTTATGAATACGGCCCAATAGACTCAACATAGAAGTGATTCGAACGCCGACGCCGAAGCCATACTAGTACATGTATGCTGGTGGAACCGAGCCAAAGATGCCACTTGGGCGTAAACGTTTTTCTCCAAGCGATTACTGTACTGTATCGCTGCTCTCCCAGCGAGATTGCTATTTTTGAGTCCAGAGAGAAGCGAACATTTTCTATTCTCTTCACGCTGGTCATTACATTATCTGAAAATAAATCTGATCAGCCACAGAAATACAATAAATGACCCAAATATACAATCCAGACTTTCGCCTCGTTATGTTTGGCAAAGTTTCGCTTGGGGAGTCCGGCGTACTATTATCTTTTCTCCTTTGCAATATTAAAGAGACTGGGAGCGAAGATGCCACCGCGTTCTTCTGGCAGTATTGTTATTTTACGGCCACATTACGCGCCCACCAATCAGGGTAATTGTCATATCCATCCCCGATCGGTCATTTTCCTAAACAATAACTGGACATAAAATGAGATAATTCACATCGAAATTTGTACGCACTGAATAAATATCTGTAAGACGTGATTGAGATGGACTGTGGTCACTATGTTGACTGAATGGTAAGCTTGTTGCGGCTACGGGAGATAGAATGCCTGAACCAAAGCGCCCACTAGTATTATAGCGACTGTTACACGGAAAAAGAAGATGGTTCCAAGGAGAAACTGTTTGGGGAGTAAGAATAAAATAAAAGTTGAAAATAAGAAGTGGGAAATTTTGGAATTTTGCACGAATTTTCCAGTTTCTCAAATTGGGAGAATTTTTTCCCTTTTTGAGAAATATTGCCCTAAAAATCAGACAAAATGTCATGTCATTTTAAAAAAATCCCTCAAAATGGAAAAAAAATTCTCCCAATCTGAGAAATTGAAAAATTCGCGCAAAATTCCAGAATTTCCCACTTCTCATTTTCCATTTTTATTTCTTACTCTTTTCCATAGCATCTCTGACGGATATAGCGTATTTATCCGTTCGGAAAATGATCAGGCAAATTAAATTGAACACATGAAAGCACAACGGTATTTGGTATTTGTATTTGTATGTTTCCATCACGGCCGAAGGCCATCTCAAGCTACTTACATGTATGTTCCTCACTCGGATGGCGTGGGCCTTTTACTTGCTTTTGCAAAGGAACAAGACACAAAAGGCACCGCGGCTTACTTTCCCACACTGTAAAAAATCGTCCTGTATCGTGGGTGCAACACCCACTACATGTAGAGAACCAACATGGGTCTTGAAAACTCATGGCAATGGGTCCCACTTGATACTACTTCGTGCCCTCCGGACCGATGTGGCGTTTATCACCATGAGTACTATAAGCAATGGCCATGGGTACTTTATACCCAGATGCATATGAACACGTGGGAAATGGGCTAAAATCTTGGACAAGGAATTTACCATGCATGTCCACGGGTATAATGGACCATCTTGTTTTTTCAGTGCATGCGACGGACGTGAAGAGCCAGTGATGGCCATCGATATTGCCTGAGCTGGATTCGAACACGGGACCCGCATGCTCAGCGGACGTGATAACCACTTGGCTACCAGGGCTTTTCGCCCTGCACATCGGTCACCAGTCGCCATTTCACAACATAACTATCTCGCGGTTAATTACAAAAATTTCCTCATCATCCAATCAAATCCTAAACCAACATCATCTCCGGTGACAACAATGTAGTCCACAAAACAATAAAATCGATCATTTCGCGAATGAATCTTAGCTAATTACTCAGATCAGTCACTGCTGTAGGCGGTGCCATGTTCTTGATCTATCGTGGTAATTATGAGGGTATTAATCTATCAAACCGAACGTGATTCAGAGAAGGAGATGCCGCGGAAAGGGAAGGGAAGGAGTGGTGTGGCCCAATGTAGGATTAGTGTCCTGTCAAAAGGTAATCCCATCGTTGCCAGTGAATTTGGAAGTCTTAATTATTAGGTTGTTCAAGAGGTAATGACGTCAGTAGGTCACATCTAAATGATCAGACGGGGGGGGGGGGACTTTGCCTTGCACTTCGTTATTTTGCAAAATTTCAAATCGGAGTGCCCTAAAAACATTGTTTTAGAGAAAAAAATTATCCACTGTCGGAGGAATCTCGTCCTTTTGTCAAAAACATCGGGGAGTGGCATATCAGCAACCTTGTACAAGTATCTTTCGTCTTCTGATCGTGAAGCACATTCTGTATCGTAAAGGTATTGTTCATTTTCGTCAATTGAGGAATCTGAGTTGTGATCCTTGGGAAAACGGAAAAAGCTATGCACTTGCAAACTGCAGGGATTATTTGTTGTGCTGTACAAAATAATCGCTGCAATTTGCAGCTTCATAGCTTTCTCCATTTTCTCAAGGATCACAACTCAGATTCCTCAATTGACGAAAACGAACAGCCCCTTTAGTACTGTACTTTGAATAGGGAGAAGGTATTCCAAGCGCACTCGCGTCGTGGAAGCCTCTTTAACCCGGGCGACCCCTGGCCTAGTAAAGGGGTATCACCGCGAGGAACCTCCACAGACATTCCTACCGCCTAATCCCACGAAATTCCCCTGGGTCTTCAGTAAACCATCAATATATCTAAACAATTACTGTAGCTCAGCACAGCAATCATAGCCGGATTAGTTGTCGCTCTAGATTTCCTTGATACGAGGAAAGAAAGTTGATGCGAGACTTTTCTAATTTATTAAACGGATAATGACAGGCGATTCCATGCATTTGCCAGCTCAAAACTAATCCCAGCAAGGAAACTGAAGATTTAGGTCTACATTAAAGACAACTGCATTATTTCAGAGTTTCCATCGGTGGTTCTTTCTGGTCGGTTTTATCATAACAGCAGTCATTCACTGCGTAAATCCTACCTTTATTACCCATTGTCCCAGCAAGGATTTGAGAATGGGTTTTGAATGCGCCATGTGGGGTGAAACAATGGCGATGATTACCGTCACAAAATATCCCCACCCTAGCTATCCGTGAATTGAACGGCCGTAAAAAAGGGGCGCGATTTTTCAGACCAGTTCCGTTCCAATAGCCATCATCGACGACGCACTATTGTTGAGTTGTTGTCATCATCATCAGTACTGTTAGATATTCAAGGAGACTGGCACATTTCTGTAATTACGTGATAAATATTTATTGGCTGTGGACGAGATAAAGGCCTATTTCGCCTCAATCCAATTTGTCCAGGCAATATCATGATCAGATCATTGCCGAACGCGAGGGTACTTACGAAAGACCCGATACTAAAGCCCATAATTGCCTGACAAAGCCTCTACGGCTTCTTGCTTGTCTATTTCCGAGCGTTTAGGCAAAGCCTTTGATCTGATGACAAAATCTGTCAATGCTGAAAATAAACTGAAATTAATTGTCGGATTCACTTTCAGTTGGCATTTAGACTTAAGTAGCTGGGAGACTGACGCATACGCGACGCGTCGTGCAGGCATTCCGCCAATCAGATTCTTCGGTAGATGTTTAGGTCCGTGTTACCGCCTCCCTGATTGGTTGAACGCTTTCTCGACGCGTTACTTACGCGCCAATCTGTCACTGCCATTAGACATTTTGCCGCCTTGGGCACTTGCGTCACCCATTTGCACTGCTTTACTGTACGTGCACTGAAGTGCAATGTACAATTATACAATTGTACATGTACGTACACGTACATCCCCTGTGAGTATGGTGATTTAGTGGAAATTAACATCTTTTGATCGGGCAGCTCGGCCAAAGTTATTTGCTTGATTTTTTGTTAAAAATACCTATGAACCTTATACGATATAAAACACTAAATCTCGCTGCCCTACTACAACAATAGGGAACACCGATCACGCAGACCACGCGAGAATATACGCGTGGTTTTGAACTGATAGTACACCAATGCCACCTATTATTCGTGACGATTGTAGGGCAGCTGTGAAACAATCTTAAAATATCACCTTAAAAAAGTAAGGCGATTTTAAGTAGGTTTTAAGGGTTTTGCATGCAGTAGTGTATGACGTAACTGTTCAGACGTGTTATGTAACACAAGTGAATCATCAACCACGAGTAATTAAAAGCTTTATTCTTAAGAAAGAATGAAGAAAAACGAGTATTTGTTTGTAAATGCCTTTGATGAACAAGGGCGAGAATTGCGTTATTGTCATTAACCTCACTGCGTAATTGCCACTGATTATGTAATTCAGTGAAATTGTAGCAAGGGGAAAGAAGGACCCTTTCCACAATACATGTATATGAACACAAGTTGAGTTCATTACATTCATTAACAAGTAGAAATTTACATCAAACTTCAAATTGGCCACTGTCCTAATATTTCTGTCCACCAGTGTACATGTAAGTAAATTATGCACAATAGAGAAGAACAAAGAATGGTGAGATGTAATATGCATTTTTGTGTACAGGTGTGACAGGAATCAACGTCCTAGGAATGCAAGTCCGCCAAACAATAGCCCGCTATTGTAGGGTTATATTCAATGGTCATGATCTCCGTAGCCATATATTCTAATCCCTCGCTGAACAATAAGACCGGACTTTGATTACAGGGGGACTTTGATCCCTGCCACACCTGTATAGCATGTAAAAGGTTCGTCGTATTTCTGCGTTCAACATGAGGTAAGAGCTACAGTATCAAAATAAGACACAAAACCGGAAGTTTGAAATGCTCAACGTAGACGATCACTGGTGTCAAAATGCCGGGTATGCTCTCTCATCAGCCATTCACTTGATAATTAAGATATCCGGCCTCAGGCTGGGCAGTTGCAACCACGACACAACATGTATCATCTCGTCAAAACCCAAGGGCGCGACTCAGTCAAATTGAGGAACATTGGTACATGTATTTCCCATTTTACGGGAATTTCTCTGAAGAATGCATGTTTACCTTTCGAGTTCAGTCTCACGAACTCGGCATACTAAACTTTAAATCATGACTGGTTACCTCAGATTCTCAAGTGTGGGTCAAGATTTATCATTAAGTTAATATTTATGATGTTCCAGTAGTTTTGAGAAGTTGATTGTCCCTCCACGAGGGCATAAGAATCATCGAACTTAATGTACATGTATTGGCTTTCAAAAATGGGATGTAGGGAAGAATAGTGAGGTTTCGCAAATCTGACGAAACACGAAGTACGAAATACGAAATTGGACTTCATTTCCATGACGTAATGTATTTCAGAAGATGGTTGGTACCACAAGCATCCCTGCTGCCAGTGCGTCTTTTAGCATATCATGTAAGACCGAGGGAGTTATGGTGCATCTTGAATTTTTAAATTTCCACTTAACGAAAGATAAATTTCAAAGTTTGTACACGGTAACTCTATCAGTCTAACGTCTAAAGGCCCGAACCCACTGACGCGTTTTCCCGCAGCGGGAAAACGCAGCGGCAGAAAATGCTTTGTTAAAAGGCAGCGGACCGAGAATATAACAAAGAATTTGTCGGGCAGTGATGAAACCGCGGCGGGAAAACGCGACAGTGGGTTCAGGCCTTTACGCAAAAAGACGCTCTTACAGCAGGCGATATTTGTGGTAACAACCATCTCCTGAAAGTACGTCATGAAAATGAAGTCCAATTTTGTATTTCGTACTTCGTGTTTCGTCAGATTTGTGAAACCTCACTATGTACTTCGTTTATTACTGGTCTGTACTTCCGTGACATCGCGAATCAGAGTTACCTCAAACTGTTGGCCTACCTAATGTTCTAGAATTCCAAAGAATTTTCCAACTAGCACAAAACAAAGAATTCTAGCTTCCATTCTGTCAGTGCTCAGGAAAACCAGGATGCCATTGGCAGCTGAATTCNTTTGTATAAAGCATTGAGTAAACTTCTTGAGGAATCCTGCTATTAGCCAGCCTGGTATCGCCGTGTGCTCTTGGCCAATTAAAGGCTTACTCAAGAATTCACCTCAGTTTACTTGGATGAACTGACATTAGCAACGAAACATACAACGTAGGCTCGTACATTTCACTGGTAATAGTGAGGTTTCGCAGACCTGACGAAATACGTATACGAAATTCGACTTCATTTCCAGGACCTATGGTTGGTACCACAAATGTCCCTGCTGCCAGTGCGTCTTTTAGCATATATCATGTAAGACCGAGAAAGCTACAGTGTGTCTTGAATTTTTAAATTTCTGCTTCGTTGGGACGAAGTGGAAACGAAGGCTAAATTTCAAAGTACATTGTACAACTCTATCGGTCTTACGTCATACGCCAAAAGACAATCTTGTAGCAGGTGATATTGTGGTATCAACTATCCCCTGAATTACATTAGATTATGGAATGAAGTCCAATTTCGTATTTCGTACTTCGTGTTTCGTCAGTTTTGCGAAACCTCATTATTTGATGGGTATTACGTAACATGAATGTCAAATCACAATGATCTTAGGTGTACATAATCGGAGAGTGTTTCTTGGGACAAGATAGCTACAAATGTATATCGTGGTGCAATATCACACATTAGAAAATCAACTGTTCGCCGCGAAAGAACGATTATCGGACAGTTGATTTTGGAAGACATCGTTTTGTATTGTGTGGATTATGCCTTGATATTTCAGTTGGATGGAGAAAAAATGTTCGGCCCAGCATCGACAAACGATTTAATCAGCCAGCAGGATGCTGGCAGACAGAAGCACGATTGCTCATCGCGCATTCTCGCTCATACCACAATGACAATGACCGAGTCATAATTTCCTCGAAAGTCTGTGGTTCCACAGACGAGCAAGGCCGGATACGGTACATAAGCTCCGATCAGTGGGCACTTCCACGACCCCAAACACGACTTAATCTTTCGCCAATAACAATATCTAGCTTTGGACCATATGTTGCAGAAGCCATTTCGTGTCAGTCACGAGGAGTACAATGTAGTTATAAAGGTTCCCTAAAGCTAGGAATCCACTGCTGATTTTCTGCTTTGCGACTTGCTTTGCAACCTGCTACCTGCGATTGAATACGACCGCAAGGAACTGATACCGATCGCCGACCTGAAATTGATCACATCTTCGCCATTGGTGGAAATCACGTCTAGCTAGTCCACTACGGCGGTCGAGTGCCCAGTTGCAATGCAAGTCGCAAAGCAAAATCAGGTTGAAAATCACAAGTGGATTCCCCGCTTTATACATGTAGGCTGCTTTTCCACGAGACGTTTGCGGGCGCGGAATAGGAGGCGGGCGCGGGTGCGGGTGAAACAGCTAAAGGGAAATACGTTGGATCGATCTTTTCTACCCGCGTCCGCCTCCTATTCCGCGCCCGCAAACGTCTCGTGGAAAAGCAGCCGTAGTCATCTTGGCGTGGACTCTATTCTACTCTCTGAGCACACATCTGCCCTCACTTTTCCCAAGTTTGAAACCTCTGTAAATACCGTGTATTCGTTGACGAGACTCGAATATAGCGCCAAGACAATCAATTGACATTCGGAATACGAAAATCTTCTATTCACAGATTGCCAATTTGAATTGAATGATGAGGTCGAAAGACAAATATGCATGAAATATGAATATTCTCAGAGGAATTAATTGAAATAGTATAATTAAACTTGCATTTGAAATATTTATGAGGCAGCTGCACCGGGAATCGGAGACAGCAGCCTGTGTTTTCTGTTAAAAAATGCAGTTGACAAAAGAATCGATGGTCTGAGAAACCGCAGCTTGCATTTGTTTGCGGGAGAGGATTTGTATACAAGTGTATTAAAGGAAATTAGTCGCGGCAGTCAAGACCGACACTATAATTTCGTGGCCCACGAAAATCACAATTTCAAAATTACAAATTTCGCATTTAGCAGATTACATCCGTAGATGAGCGTGGATTTGTTAGTTGACTGTTATAAATGCCATTCGGCAGCAAAACCACAGCAGTTGTGCAAGTATGCTCTAGGCAATAAATTACCGATAAAAGTAAATAATTGATTCAAGATGGCGGCGTTTGATTCTCTATTCAGACACCTTGACTGGCACGATCAGTTCGCTTTAAAGTGATGATTTCATTGAAAATTAGAGCAAGCTGAGAGTGTGTTAGGGCTCGTTTCCACCAGCATATGGCGTCGGTGTCGGCGGTAACGTCGGCGTCGGCGTTCGAATCACTTCTATTTTGAGTCCATTGACTGTTTCAACCGAACTTTTGCGTCAGCGTCGAACCGCAGTGGAAACTGTCAATGGTCCATAATGCATAAAAAAAGCAAATTCTTTTTACTTGAAAATTGAAGCAATTACTTCAATTCATATGCATAAAAACCCCAAAGTAAATGCTTTTGCTAAAAAGCAATTGCTATTAGAAAAAGCAATTACTATTTACTTGTTCCTTTCTAGCAAATGCTAGAATTCATATGCATACATTGTAATACTGAGCAATCGCTCCAACTGTAGAACCGTTGGTAAACAAGCAAATGCTTGTCAAGTGTAAGCATGTGCTTTGAAGTAGAAGTAAAAGATTATGCATATGAAACCAAGTAATTGCTTTTACTTTTACTTTTGGCTTCAAGCAATTGCTTTGACTTTTTGCTTTTGCTAGAAGTAAATGCTTCATTTTTATGCATACGGCCCAATGGACTCAACATAGAAGTGATTCGAACGCCGACGCCGACGCCATATGCTGGTGGAACCGAGCCCTAGATGCCACTTGGGCGTAAACGTTTTTCTCCGAGCGATTACTGTACTGTATTACTACTCTCCCAGCGAGCTTGCTATTTTTGAGTCCAGAAGCGAACATTTTCTATTCTCTTCACGCTGGTCATTACATTATCTGAAAATAAATCTGATCAGCCACAGAAATACAATAAATGACCCAAATATACAATCCAGACTTTCGCCTCGTTATGTTTGGCAAAGTTTCGCTTGGGGAGTCCGGCGTACTACTAGTATTATCTTTTCTCCTTTGCAATATTAAAGAGACTGGGAGCGAAGATGCCACCGCGTTCTTCTGCCAGTATTGTTATTTTACGGCCACATTACGCGCCCACCAATCAGGGTAATTGTCATATCCATCCCCGATCGGTCATTTTCCTAAACAATAACTGGACATAAAATGAGATAATTCACATCGAAATTTGTACGCACTGAATAAATATCTGTAAGACGTGATTGAGATGGACTGTGGTCACTATGTTGACTGAATGGTAAGCTTGTTGCGGCTACGGGAGATAGAATGCCTGAACCAAAGCACCCACTAGTATAGCGACTGTTACACGGAAAAAGAAGATGGTTTCAAGGAGAAACTGTTTGGGGAGTAGGCCCTACATGTAAGAAAATAAAAGTTGAAAATAAGAAGTGGGAAATTTTGGAATTTTGCACGATTTTTTTCTATTTCTCAAATTGGGAGAATTTTTTTCCCTTTTTGAGAAATATTGCCCTAAAAATGAGACAAAATGTCATGTCATTTTAAGAAAATTTCTCGAATAGGAAAAAAAATTCTCCCAATTTGAGAAATACAGTCCACACTCTAGTTATACCGCCAGTGTCGCTCGTTTAATGGACCAACTTGTTTTTACAGTGCAGCGACGAACGTGAAGAGCAAGGGATGGCCATATGGCCTGAGCTGGATTCGAACACGGGACCCGCATGCTCAGCGGACGTCATAACCACTTTGCTACCAGGGCTCTTCGCCCTGCACATCGGTCACCAGTCACCATTTCACAACATAATTATCTCGCGGTTAATTACAAAAATTTCCTCATCATCCAATCAAATCCTAAACCAACATCATCTCCGGTGACAACAATGTAGTCCACAAAACAATAAAATCGATCATTTCGAGAATGAATCTTAGCTAATTACTCAGATCAGTCACTGCTGTAGGCGGTGCCATGTTCTTGATCTATCGTGGTAATTATGAGGGTATTAATCTATCAAACCGAACGTGATTCAGAGAAGGAGATGCCGCGGAAGGGGAAGGGAAGGAGTGGTGTGGCCCAATGTAGGATTAGTGCGCTGTCAAAAGGTAATCCCATCGTTGCCAGTGAATTTGGAAATCTTAATTATTAGGTTGTTCAAGAGGTAATGACGTCAGTAGGTCACATCTAAATGATCAGACGGGGGGGGGGGGGGACTTTGCCTTGCACGTCATTTTGCAAAATTTCAAATCGGAGTGCCCTGAAAAACATTGTTTTAGAGAAAAAAATTATCCACTGTCGGAGGAATCTCGTTCTTTTGTCAAAACAAAACATCGGGGAGTCGCATGTCAGCAACCTTGCTTTACAAGTATCTTTCGTCTTCTGATCGTGAAGCACATTCTGTATCGTGAAGGGACTGTTCATTTTCGTCACTTGAGGAATCTGAGTTGTGATCCTTGGGAAAACGGAAAAAGATATGCACTAAATTGCAAACTGCAGGGATTATTTGTTGTGCTGTACAGAATAATCGCTGCATTTTGCAGCTTCATAGCTTTCTCCATTTTCTCAAGGATCACAACTCAGATTCCTCAATTGACGACAACGAACAGCCCCTTTAGTACTCGCGTCGTGGAAGCCTCTTTAACCCGGGCGACCCCTGGCCTAGTAAAGGGGTATCACCGCGAGGAACCTCCACAGACATTCCTACCGCCTAATCCCACGAAATTCCCCTGGGTCTTCAGTAAACCATCAATATATCTAAACAATTACTGTAGCTCAGCACAGCAATCATAGCCGGATTAGTTGTCGCTCTAGATTTCCTTGATACGAGGAAAGAAAGTTGATGCGAGACTTTTCTAATTTATTAAACGGATAATGACAGGCGATTCCATGCATTTGCCAGCTCAAAACTAATCCCAGCAAGGAAACTGAAGATTTAGGTCTACATTAAAGACAACTGCATTATTTCAGAGTTTCCATCGGTGGTTCTTTCTGGTCGGTTTTATCATAACAGCAGTCATTCACTGCGTAAATCCTACCTTTATTACCCATTGTCCCAGCAAGGATTTGAGAATGGGTTTTGAATGCGCCATGTGGGGTGAAACAATGGCGATGATTACCGTCACAAAATATCCCCACCCTAGCTATCCGTGAATTGAACGGCCGTAAAAAAGGGGCGCCATTTTTCAGACCAGTTCCGTTCCAATAGCCATCATCGACGACGCACTATTGTTGAGTTGTTGTCATCATCATCAGTACTGTTAGATATTCAAGGAGACTGGCACATTTCTGTAATTACGTGATAAATATTTATTGGCTGTGGACGAGATAAAGGCCTATTTCGCCTCAATCCAATTTGTCCAGGCAATATCATGATCAGATCATTGCCGAACGCGAGGGTACTTACGAAAGACCCGATACTAAAGCCCATAATTGCCTGACAAAGCCTCTACGGCTTTTTGCTTGTCTATTTCGGAGCGTTTAGGTAAAGCCTTTGATCTGATGACAAAATCTACCAATGCTGAAAATAAACTGAAATTAATTGTCGGATTCACTTTCAGTTAGTATTTAGACTTAAGTAGGTGGCACTAGACAGACTGGCGCGTACGCGACGCGTCATGCAGGCGTTCCGCCAATCAGATTCTTCGGTAGGTGTTTCGGTCCGTGTTACCGCCACCCTGATTGGTTGAACGCTTTCCCGTCGCGTTGCTTAGGCGCCAGTCTGTCACTGCCTTCACCAGACATTTTGCCGCCTTGCGCGCTTGCGTCATCCATTTGCACTGCTTTACTGTACAGAGGCCTACGTGCACTTTAGTGCAATGTATGTACAAGTAGGCCCATACAATCGTGTACATCCTCTGTGAATATGGTGATTGGTGGAAACTTACATCTTTTGATCGGACCACTCTGCACTGTAAAAAATCATCCTGCACCGTGGGTCCATACCCACGGGTACACGGAACTAACATGGGTACAGCAAACTCACTCCGGGAAGATGGACCAACTGTCAAAAATATTCCATGGCGATGGGTTCTTCTTGGTTCTACCTTCTGTCCTCCTGACCCAGGGCGTTTATCACCATGAGTACAATCAGCAAAGACCATGGATACTTTGTTCCCAGATGCATATACATGTGTGAACAAGTGGGAAATGGGCTTAAAAATTGGACAAGGAATTTACCCATGTCCATGGGTATAATGGACCAACTTATTTTTACAGTGTGCCAATTGCAAAATATTGCATTCAAGGAGAAAATAATTTGATCAAATTCTTAAGGATATGCCTGCAAACCCTCCTTCACCACCTCATCATTATCCTGAATAAAAACCATGACCCAAACTTCTCCTTTATTGTACAGAAAACGAACCCCGAATCCTACACCATCATCGAAAAGAAACCAAGAGCCCGATATGCCCGACTCCTACAATACATCATTACCCAGGATAAACTACCGTCTGCATTAATTTTATTTGCTATGTCCGATGAATCAGCGGCATTCTGTTTAACCTTAATATACATGTGTCGCTCTCATCAAATTCTCCATCAAGTTTGCTGATCCCAGTTAAGACCCGGCGAGATTGGACTAAGACAAGCCAAATGACAACAAATTAACTTTAGATTTACTGCAGATGTGTTACTGTTATTCGGTTCCCAATCCGATGAATAATTCACCATCGGCGTTATTCGGGGATGAGGGGAGATCTGAGCGATTGGGAGAGAATCGCAATGCGTTTTGTTTACATGACCACAAAACCCTCATACCCGCAAAGGGATTTTAATTATACATATCTATTGGCAGAGCAAACTCCAGTCAGTGGAATAATGAACATGATGAAGTTCTTCCATGCATCTGCAAAATAGGCTTACCAACAGAAATTTTGATGATGATCCGTAAATCTAACCAGCTGATCACTCAACAAAAATGGGATTTCATCAATTTTACTGAAAGTTGAATCCCTGCACCTCATATTTTCGACCATTTTCCATTTCACCGACGTCGCCTGCTATGAAAAGAGCTATGTTTCAGAAGACACTGACAACTTGATTGCCTAGTGATTATCACGCCCGCTTTGCAAGCGGCAGCTCCCGGGTTCGAATCCAGCCCGGGCCATCTGGGATTAATCACCCCTGGCCCTTCACGTCCGTCGCATAGGGTAGTAAGCCGTGGTGCCTTGTAATGTACCTTGTGCCTTTGCAAGGGCAAGTGAAAGACCCTATCCAAGTGAGGAACATGAGTAGCTTGAGATGGCCTATTCCGTACTTACCAGGGCCAATAATAGGGAGGTTTAGAAATCAAACCATAAACGTAAACTTACGACAACGTTATTTTTCATACTACACATTAACCAGATTTTATATTGCGTTTTCGGTACAAAAATAACGTTGTCGTTAACGTTCACGTTTATCGTTTGATTTCTAAACCGCCCTGATGCTATGGCTTCGGCCCTAACGGAGAAATCAAATACAAACACAAAGATACCTCAAAAACAAATGAAAATACAGCATCGTTGCTTTTCAATGATCAATTTTTTTGAAACACCCTGTGGCGTATCTGTATATAAGGACAGGTATTTCAAACTCAATGTGTAAATCAAACCATTTTAGAGCAATTCTCTGAGGAAACCACGACCCCGGCAATTGTGACGAGATTTGTTCATTATTCGTCGCGTTCTGTACACAGGTGACGGTTTATTGGCATCTTGAGAGCACTTATCACCAAAGCTAATTAATAATGCATGCGATCACTGCTCCGTTCTGATTGCTCCGGCATGGCGTTAATTTGTACCGGGTGAAATGGACCAAAGTGTCATTTGAAGCGGCAATCGGCACAGATTGTGGAAGGTGGCGCATCCTCGCACCCATGGTCTTCACCACCGCTTAAGAAATCAAACGATAAACGTAAACTTTACGACAACGTTATTTTTCATACCACACATTAACCAGATTTTATATTGCATTTTCGGTACAAAAATAACGTTGGCGTTAACGTTTACGTTTATCGTTTGATTTCTTAACCTCCCTACTGGCAGCAAGAGACTGACCGATTGCGCATTTTTACCCAACACACAGGCCAAATTGGGAAACATCCCCCATTATAATGAAGACATGTTCGCCTTTCTTTACCTCGCTTTTCGAGACGACCTGATTGCAATTAACTTGACTAGACACGGTTGAATCCAATAAGTTAATCGTTGAAAAACACTTAAATCCATTGTGCAGCGGAATGCGGTTAGTTCATGTTAGTGTGATACAATGTAGTTGAGAAATCACAACAAAACACTTGCGTCATCGTTCTCCCTGAGAATGACAATAGCCTTAGTTCCACCTATCCCAAATTGGTGGGTTTTTTGAAACAGGGTCTTCCCCGGGCTTGAAAAAAACCCGCCACGCGCTTACACCTTCTAGTTACTAAACTAATGACGGCGAGCTTGGCGGGTCTGATGACCCCGGGGTTTTCGAAGACGGGTCCGGCAAAAAATAGGCGTACGCGCAAGAAACCCGGGGTTTTGGNCCCCCCCCCCCCCACCATACTGCAGTCAACTGTGACAGCATTCTTTGTGTGGCCATCTAAACGCTTATAACTTTCTCATTCTTCGTCAGCTTTGAACACCCAGCTTCACATGGGGTGCATACATGTAGCGTGGCTTGATGGACCGACCCTGCATATTGGTCCGTGACCTCTTGTGAAAAGGGAGTTACGGCATATGGAACGCCATTTCAGTCAATTCTTTAACCTTCTTGTCATTGGAAGGGCAGCCATTGTCATGTTAGGTGTTTCTTTTGCAGGATAACCCGCTCGACAATAATGACATTAGAGACTCAATATGCTGTATTTTTAACACAGAACCCCTTCTGTCTTTTCAGGTATGGTTCAAAAACAGACGAGCCAAGTGGAGAAAGAGAGAACGAAACATGGAGACTTTCAAAACAGGATTCGGACCACAGTTCAATGGACTTGTACAACCTTTCGATGATGGTTTATACACTGGTTATTCGACTTACAATAACTGGGCGTCAAAGGTGCCGAGTCCACTTGGTTCTAAGGGCTTTCCGTGGGGACTGAACTCTCATGTAAACCACTTATCCTCGGTTGTTGTCAATTCTTTAACTTTCTTGTCATCGGAGGGGCAGCCATTGTCAAGTTAGGTGTTTCTTTTGCAGGATAACCCACTCGACAATAATGACATTAGAGACTCAGTATGCTGTATTTTTAACCCAGAACCCATTCTGTCTTTTCAGGTATGGTTCAAAAACAGACGAGCCAAGTGGAGAAAGAGAGAACGAAACATGGAGACTTTCAAAACAGGATTCGGACCACAGTTCAATGGACTTGTACAACCTTTCGATGATGGTTTATACACTGGTTATTCGACTTACAATAACTGGGCGTCAAAGGTGCCGAGTCCGCTTGGTTCTAAGGGCTTTCCGTGGGGACTGAACTCTCATGTAAACCACTTATCCTCGGTTGTGTCTAGTCAGCCTCTCGGCGGATTCACCTCGTCTCCGAATAGCATAACGACAACGATGGTGCCCAGTATGACCGTACCCAGTGTACCATCTATGTCGAACAGCATGAACAGCCCCGGGGGTACGCCGTGCCCATACGCGACGCCAGCGCCACCATACATCCCTTACAACAGGGATCAGTGCTCCAATAGTATTGCTGCATTAAGACTGAAAGCAAAGCATCATTCCACTGGGTTTAGTTACGCCCCGGTGTCGTCGAGACAGCCCACTCTTTCGGCGTGTCAATACGCGACCGTTGGCCAGGGAGCTGCAGTGTGAGATATCCAATGTGCCCAAGGACTCGAAGAACTATATGACATCTTCTTAGGCCATGAAACCAAGAAGCCCAGCGCATTGCCTCTATCGTCAGCCACCACGGTTGAAATATCTCTGGTCTCGTGAGCAGATATCCTACCTACGAGTGGGTGAGAAAATTGAACTTTTCCGGAAATGCTGACAATGACGTCAGCACTATTTCTACATCACGTGACTCTGGACACCGGACAAAAAATAGGATTATGAACTTATTCAGCAGATTTGTTCAAATACCGCCAACTTGGTGAAGAAATTGTCTCAGTGTGGAGAAGCGGCTTCCCCAAATTTCATTACCGGTTGATGTTTCGTTTCGTTGGGTTTGAGAGAAGCCTGGTTTTACATTGCATCCAACTGAAATCGGTCACCGGAAAACGCCAACGCATCTTACATCGGCATTTCAACAAAGTGATAAATGTACATGTACTTCGTCAGGTTGGGTCATATTTCGGGCGTCTATTTTTTTGTGAAACGAGTGGAACAGACTGAAGTTATATTAATTGCTAGTTTTATAGGTTTGTATGTGTGTAGAACATCGAAATCAAAACGAGGCACGAGGGAAGCAACGGCTTTGGCAGAACGATCGACGATTCGAACGAACGACCAGTCTTGGCCACAGGACCGATGCTTTTCTTCGTGGTCAATTCGCTTTCTAGTCAGACACCCTGAAAACCAAAAAACAGCAGCACAAATTGTGCTGTACGTACAAGCATAAAGGAATCAAACATAAAGGTTTAACTGCGAACGATGAAGTAACTGAGGGATATACTTCATGTGTTGCCACCAGATGTCTCTCACTGCCTGGATTTAGGCTTTACGTAATAGGCAGGAGCTTCAACTTTTTGGTGGGGGTGGGATATATGAATCTGTCAACTTGATGCCTTGAATTCCATTTCTGAGAATAACAGAGCTATTTTCAAGGCCATTACTGTTCCATGTGCAAACTTAAGCATATTCATATGTACACAGATGACCCTGCCACATCATCGTTCGTGGAGTTCTCATCACTTCAGTCATGCTGTACCATAAGATCAACTACTAGTAGTCAGAATTTAACAACATTTGCACTAAACATGCAGAAGGATCTTGCCTATCATATGAAAGAGTCAGAATGAAAATCTGTTGAAGTTTAAAGGGATACTGTCCACATTTTATAAAATACTATGTACGTTAAACCTGTATGCTTGATTCCTTTATGGTACAAGCCAATAGCTCTCTTTTTCACTGCGAATGATGTAATCGTGTGATTAATTTTGCACTGGATGAAATGAACACGATGTAACATGTATATCATTCAGAGTGAAGTTTATCCTTTGTAAATATCTTTTTCTTGATACGAGTGTGCTCAGGCAAAGAACTGGCCATAGTTTATGTACGTAGTTTAATTAGTGGTTGATAATAATATATTGGAACCAGTCTGCAGATTATTTTATAATGTTGTAAAAGAATATTCACTGTGTGCTACATGTATACGGTGACTTGAAATCGGCTGCCTATGATTTTGACGTCATTCTCTTGCCATTCATATTGTCTCCTGTTTTCTCCTGCATTTCTTAATGTGCCCTCAGGTACTGCCAGTGTAACTTTGTCAAAATAGAGAACACTTCAATATTTGACGGCTATCTTTCTATTTGATACTAATACAAATGTACTATTAAATTAGTTTTAAGTGATGGTGGCGCGGAGGAATACTTCCATGCGTGGAATGAGTCTAAGAACGTGGAGGCTTTCTAAAGGGGGGGGGGGGGTTACACGGTTCTACATTTGTTGAAAGGTGTGGAAAGTTGAAAGGTGTTGAACGTTGTTGAAAGCTGTTGCCAGTAGGAACATGAAGCTATTTTGGCAACATGTTGAAGCTGTTGAAAGACCTGTCGAAGGTGTTGAAAGGGGTGTTTAGGCGAGGCAAAAGCTTTCAACAACTTTCAACACCTTTCAACTTTCAACAGCTTTCAACAAATGTTGAATCGTGTAAACCCCCTTTAGGGCTCGTATCCACCAGATATGGTGTCGGCGTCGGCGTTCGAATCAGTTCTATGTTGAGTTCAACCGCACTTTCGCGTCAGCGTCGAACTGCGGTGGAAATAGTCAATGGACTCAACATAGAAGTGATTCGAACGCCGGCGCCATATGCTGGTGGAATCGAGCACTTCGACTGTGCGATCTGAAAGAAAAGCATTTCGCTTGGATAAGGTATATAACTTCCAATCATCCTGTAATCCTGCTGCAGTAGCAGTAACAGGAATAATAAGTTAGTACAAAGGATGCTTTTCTTTGCATGTTGAGAAAGCATTCCACTGGCCCCAGGGTGAGGTCCAGGCCAGTCAGGAAGTAGTGGACATGTCTTTCTCATGCATTATTTCAACCTCAGACCAATCTTGGAGGAATTATAATTATAATTATAATTCCTCCAAGGACCAATTAACGGATTTGGACCAGTTTGTCATCAGAGTGTCAGCTGAACAGGTGTGATAGAATCTAATGCCCCCACCCTCCTGATGTCCCCATGCATTGTTTGTCACAGGATTAAGGGTCTTGGTCTCTCTAGAGTCCAATTGAATGGTGCCGCTTAATCCGTAATTGTTGGGGGATATTACATATCGGGGGATATTAGATTCTTTTACACCGGTGAACGTTTAGTGGGTGAAACAGGCAGTCTGGCTGTATAGCATGCACAACACTGTACCCCAAGTCTAATTTATAGTCAGCAATACAGATGCCTGTGAAAAAGCATTGCGAACTGCCAACATGACAATGGTGCATGGCCGTATTTTCAAGTCAGTTACATGTAGTGTTCCCTAAGTCATTGAATCCTGTCCTGCGATGAAGATTATCATTATCATAGAAACGTCGTGGTAAAGAATAGATCACTTGTATTCACTGCTCATCCAAGCGGATCCTGTGCCATTCAGCAGTCCATGATTGTGAACCCATTTCGTGCATTTTGAGTGCTTTACAGAACACTAGATGTATTGTCGACATCATCCAGTCACAAGTTCACAAAATTATGATACATTTTCAATGGTTTCCATGTACAAGGCTACTTCATGGTGACAAGGACATAGATGAACTAGTTTGCATTACAAATACAGTAAGGAACTACAGTGGGACCTCCCTTGGCGGACACCTCTGCCAGGAGGATACAGCTTTATTAAGGACACCGAAGTTCAGTCCCAAATTAACAACTTCTATTCATTTTGACCTATGTAATCAGGACACCTCTCAATTAAGGACAGCATTTGTCAGTCTCAGGGGTGTCCTTAATAGAGAGGTTCCACTGTACTTTGATATCGTGTGGAAATCCTCGTGATTAATTAAAGTCACTCTGACAAGGCCTAGGACACGTTGCTTTTGGAGACGAATCAAATTCTAAATGTTTAGTTTAGGGCATTCAATCTCATCGTAAACAGTAAGAAAAGGTGTGAGGATTGATGCAGCGAGATAAAAATTCCTGCCTCATTTCCTATATATATTTACAACGAAATGCTAGTCAAGTTGATACATGTAGTTACGAATTGCAGTAAAAAATGCTTCAAATACCTCTGACCAAGTTCGTGGAAAAATGATTTTGTAGCGGTGTTACAGTAGCCTACTGTGTGAAAAAGAGGACCTATTTATTGGTATGAGGTTGAAGGACGCTTGCAGAGTTCTGAAACCACTCTTTCAAAGATCGATCCGCGGGAATTAGGGCCGTATGCACGGGTCGGACTTTAATAGCCTAAAGTCTTAAGTTAGACTTTCTCTTTGCTTGAATCATTGAGAAAAGTCAGACTTTAATGAAAGTGTGGCTGAAGTCAGATCCGTGTACACAGCCCTTATATTAGTCAATTCTCACATGTCTCACCTCTTCTTCCACTCGAGTCGGCACTCACTTATGGCTTTACAATGTACATGTACATAAAAGTAATCCTGATTTGCAGTTATTGGATCAGTTGATTATTTTGTGCTTAGAAAAATGGGATTTTTTTGCTGTTTTCTAACGGCTTATTATGTATCGGTTTGGAATAGTGTCCTCTGTTGCCAAACGCCCTCAAAATATTACCTGTCATGTTTTCGGCTAAAATCCCAAAGATTTTCCTTGTTTTTCTCTGTAATGGATTTTAATATCCAATCATGTTTTTTCATGGATTAGGCAGGAGAAATGAGTAATCACAATAAAGTGTATAACTATCACAGAATTTGCTTTCGCGTTCGTTTGTGTGAGTGCTCTGTCTAATTTGCATGTCAAGGGAAGCGAGTGAAAGGAGCAGAAAAGGCCCAAAATGAACCGACTGGAAAGGGGCCCGTTGGGGTGCCCCATTCTTGACCCATGACTTGTCCTCCAGTATCGGATTTGTTCGAAACGAAATATTCGATAGGAAAACACAGGTGACGATTTTCAACAACGAACACGTAGTGACACGATACATGGAGTTGATTACTAACTAATTTTTTAATTTTTAGATGTTGGGTGCATTGAAAGACAAACAAAATGGTTCTCACCGCCATAACCATATTTTAAGAAAAAGCAACCTGCAGGANTTTTCACATGACTGCGATTTTTTAATAAATCCCCCAAATCGTATGTGTTGAATATATTGTGTGCAACCAACATACAAGATGGTGCCCATAGAAACAAAATTGCTGAGAAACTCATTGACCTCGGACCATAAACAAGACGTTTACACCACGTGACCAAACATGGCCCTCATCCGCAGACGGTCCGATTGCCTCAGACGAGCTAATTCCAGACGTCTTAATTGCAATCAGAACGACTAGCCAAATACCTACTCATCAATTTCAATGAATAGTGGTTCTATAGGCGATAAACCCCCCGGGGTATCCTGTACTGAGAAAAGGGACGGATACAGTTGTTTTTGGCTACTTTTAGACCAATTTACAGACTGAAAACTTTGAAATCTTGTGTCGGAATTTCAAAACCCATTCCGATGCATCAACAGGTGGGAGAAAGTGCTCAAATCTCCCGTTAATGTGTCCTAGTGAGGTGTACGTAGTGATTCTTAACCACCCAAGAAATGTTTTAGAAGTGAACATTTTGTCCTCGTTCATTTTAAGTGTATTTCGATTGGTTTTTATTTCATTTTCTAAAGTATTTCGATCGGATTCCTTGTGTGAAGGAATTCGCACCAAGACCAGTCCGTCCGGCGGCCATATTGGATTTTGGGATCGAAAAGCGTGAGGGGTGAGGAAAATATTCGTTCATCCAACGGCTTTACAGCCGTAGATCATCTCCTTTTTCGGTTGGACAGAATACACTGGACTTCGTTTCAAGGATAGGATAGCTTTATAAGTTGCAGGTCGATAACAGGTTGGTAATTCGTTCGTAGCCTCACACACTCCGTTGTGCGTCCCCCTCAGACGGATCTGAACACAGGATGAAGGATTCACACCACAGCGTGTCTTAACTTGCTCAGAAGTTCACCAAATTTTGACGCGATTAATCGTTTGAACTTGTTCGCTAGTCATCGATCATCTGCATTAATTATCTGCCTTGAATAATAGAAAAAATAGAGTTATAATAATGCGTCTGCAATGGTTGATACTTGTCAAGATTTCTGCTCGATTTTCATTCCCATGATGAGTCGTTTTGAGAAACATACCTGGATTTCCCTCAAGCGAAAGTAAGGCCTATTACCATTAAAAGGTTATTGACAAGATTATAAACGTCACATAGAAATTACAGATAGGAAACACTGTCCGTTCGATGAAGTTGCGGTGTCAACAACTCGAGTTCTTTCGTTACATACGAAGTAGGCTACCGGTACATGTAGCTATGTTGACAAACTAATCATATGTCCCCTGCTTACGCCCAGAGACTGGCTCTAAAACCTGAAACAATCCAGTCTTTTGAAAAACAAATTAATAAGTCAATTAACTGACAATAATCATGACTAGTACCACACCAGAGTATAAAATAATTCATGCTCGTGTGTGCATCCGAAAATTAATTCAAGGGTTTTCATTTTCTTGGAGAGGGGGTTGTGTCATATACATAAAATCGAAACATTACTGCACAGGATTTTTTTTCATTTGGCATGAAATACAGACTAAGACTTACTTCTCCTGAAGCAACGAAATTGTTTCTGTGTTGTATTTGTATTCACTAAAATAGGAAAACTAGTTCTATCAGGATTTCATACAAAAAAAACAAAAATCCTATACATGCAATGGTTTTATTTACATGGACACATATCATACCCCCTCCCCAAGAAAATGGCTGATCTTCATAAAAGGTAGCAAATGCTTTTACTTCAAGTTTTGCAATACATTTACATTGGACATTGCTGTGTGCAAATCTTCAGTAAAAGCGTTGTGCTAACTTTTATGAATACCAGCCAATGAAAACACTTGAATGAATTTTTACCGTGTTTTTGGGTAATACATGTAGTCTCCAGGTAAAGAGGATAAGGCCCTGAAAATTTGAAGGCGATATTCCAATTCCTTTACTCATTTTTCGAAAGGGTCTTCAGAATGTCCCAAATCACGGCATTGCCCAAAAAACATAAAAAGCACCATAACCTCGTCGTTTTTCTCAACACACACTAAATGTTGGCAACATGAAATGTCCTTATCGGACGCCTGCTGTCCCCATTATATATAGTGGACAAGTCATATCAAAATTCGGGCTTCGTAGACACTTCCCAGGCATTGCCAGCCGAGGTCTGTCTGCAAGCGCATACCAAGTTTGGGGGCGATTCGTTCGTCAGTCTAGAAGAAAATCACGAACAAACAAACACACAAACAAACTCTTCCCAAATTTTAGTATGATACCAGTTTGATTTAATTCCGACCCGAAACTGATTTCCTTATTATAAGAGGCAGGCCTGATTATTTGATTCGAGTGATATGCCGCTAATCTCTTAACAAACCCAAACAGATGTATAGTGAACTGCATTTTCCTGACCAATTCCAAATATGATTTGACAGCAGACGTTCCGATGCGTGATGATATCTCGCTAAAACACTTTTAATCTGGTAGCAGGCCGGACGTCCTGAATTTGTCAACTGCCCATTCCTAGCAATCGAGATTGCATGGGTGTCAACCGTGCATCTATGTTCTAATCGCATCGCTTCCAAGGGATTTTGATTTCGATGGCAGGCTTGATCCACTGATTTTTATTTTCTAATAATTCTGCTTTGGGCAGGTTGGTGTCCTGTATCTCAACTCATATACATGTACGCAGTTTGGTGAAAAACCTGGCATGACCAGACCACTTCCAATTCTAACAATACTAAAACTTGATACGATATAAGCCTAATCCAAGTCGTCTCCGATACATGTATTTGCAAATTCTCGACCCCACAGCGGGGTCTTCTTAGGCACTTTCAAGTCAAAATCCCAGAAGTCAATGAGCTATCTTAGTAGGTGTGGATAGTAATAATGAGGAAGCCCTGAAAAATAAGGTAGGCGTGAAAAGTTTAGGTTTAGGTTGACTAAATCTAGGGGACAAAATATTCAAAATCTCTCTTGTTGATACCAAAATACATTTATCACGAATTTAACACGCAACTTGAAAATCACATTCCATCAGTTGAGACGAGTCAGAAAGCAGAGTTCAAGGTCAATCAGCCCTGACTATGACGTATGGGAACTCCGGATTGGAAATAACCCGCAAGCAGGCTAAAAATAGATCATTGAATGATTTCTTGTAACCCCAACTCTTTATCAATGTGCATGCAAAGTAAATCCATTGAATCGGCTGTAGAATGAAGTATCCATCAGTTTTATTTTGTGATACAAAAAAAATTAAAAATTTAATAAATTTATTTAAATAAATACATGTAGGCAAACATGTCCGAACTGGATACGATGGGGGTGTCCCCACAGGCAGAGACATCCCGGGGCACATCATACTCCGTCTACTCTTAGGCCCCTATAGTGCACAAGTAAATAAAAGCGGATTGACAATGATGTCCCGCGTTAATTAGGTCTGTATGTGTTGATGTCCCTGAACCTCGTTTTTTTTAGTATCAATATTCAGGAGAGATTAGGAAACTATTCGATCAGAAATTGACATTAAAGTACTTAATACCCGTGATTTTTTTTACCATCGATAGCATATGCGTAAAATGCTCGGAATTTATTCAGCAATCATAACGCTAATCCTTAATTTAAAAATGTCACGTCTTTCTTGTAAACAAACTAATTGAGGCGAGCAAAAGATACGCTATTTTCCAATTAAATCAAGTCTAAACGTCAAAACGAATTAGGTAGGCCAGTAGGCGAAGATGAGTGGAACTTTGACATGAATCACAAGTTGCTCTGTTGAGGTTCTCACCAGGTTTGTAACATTGTAAGAAGCATCGCCCCTGCTGGCTCAGCGCCGAGCCTACCAAGACGGAGCAAGGAAAGCTCCTGTTACCAACCTCACCGCGGAGGCTGCACTCAGAAACCGCCCTGACCTTTGCTCTGAAACCGTCTTTCCCCTGGCGTGCGGTGATGAAAATACTCGTTTTCCCTCCAAAATATACATTTCATTGATTTGAGGAAATGCAGATGCTTTGAAATTTCTTTTTCTCTGATAACAGAGCATTCTTTGGAGTTGTTTTCGAATGCACTTGAATGACACCATCCAGGCCTGGAAACAAATAACGATTGATTTTCGAATCACAATAAAAAGGCTATCGTGGATTTTTGAAGTTTGAATATCATTGGACAGAAGGCACTACATTAAATGTGAAACGAAAGGATCTCTTTTTCACGATTCGACTTGCCAACACAGGAAATTTGTGGCTGCGTAGGCCTATACTCCACGTCCCGATGCCCGTTGTTTTCTTCCAGGGGATCATTCAAATATTACATACGCAAAATTTTGGAAATTTTTGACCCCCTGTACGCATGGCATACACATCTATGAAGACCCCCCTCCCCCCATATACACAAAAAGTGTGAAATGACAATGCATATACAGGGCTCATGCTACCATTAGCGTTTGCAGCAATTTGCTACATTTTTTCTGAATTGGTTCGTAAAAATGCCATTTGCTACAATTTTCTTAAAAATCACAATGATTTTTTTGAAAATTCATAAAATTTATAAAAGGTGCATATGCAAAATTGCATACACACAG
>NMRB01002104.1:93776-118332 GCA_002633025.1 Notospermus geniculatus | reverse complement strand
CCCCAGAACAATTTTGAAAATTAGAAGTTCTGAGATCAGATGCGATTTGAGGTCATGTTCCTGCACTGTCAGACATGAACAATACAGTGGAACCCCGAACGGTGACCACCCCTATAACGCGACCGCTCCAGAAAGATGGCCAGTTTTCAATTGTCCCGATTGTTTTTCTCTTTATTTCCCTTTGGAGAGTTTCACTAAGGCGACCACCCCGCTGAGTTGTGCACATTTCCAAGCTTGGCACTTTGCCCATGTTCAAGTTGTGAATCATACTATAAATAGACAAAAGAAACAAGGTCAATACTTACCCGACTCTTCTGCCGTTGGTCGTCCTGATTCAAGAGCTTGAATTCTGTTTTCGAGTCCCCCAATCAACGACTGAATATAGTTAACTGTGTCTTCCTGTGAAGCCTTGCCTGCGACGCGTCGGATCAGCAGAAGCATATGCTGCAGGGAACTGTCCCGAAGATGGGCTTGAATATCCTTGTGTTCAGCCTGGTTTGAAATGAACTAGTATCAATAAGACATCGTCTTACAGTCATACAGTCAGTGCTTAAAGGTGCTCTAGTTCGAATTGTAAACATTACGGTTTGTTTATTTACCGGTACATGGTTGATTATAATAGTTATTTTTCCTCGGACAGGTGGCAGCACCGTGTATACAAAAACATTCATATTATCTATTTTTATATCTATCTTGATAAATATTCTTGTAACTGAAATATATTTACGATTCTACGCTCAAAAACAAACAATGAAATGGTCCATGGACCATGTGCTCACTGGGTTGGACATAATAGTCTAATGACAGAGGGAGGTACATATCAGTTATGAGCAATCTGGGTCAAGTCATTCCCAGAAAAGACTTTGATGATTTTTGGGTTATGCCACCTGGCGGCCATATTAGATGTCCGATCGGGCTGCAACTTCACATGTACATAAAGGTCATCTGCAGGGGACCACATAGCACATTGGAGCACTTTGGGTCAAGTCGTTCCTGAGTTACAGCACTTTGATGATTTTCGAGTTACGCCACCTGGCGGCCATATTGGATGTCCGATCGGGCCGAAACTTCACATGGACATAAAGGTCATCTGCAGGGGGCCACATAGCACATTGGAGCGCTTTGGGTTAAGGCATTCCCGAGTTACAGCACTTTGATGATTTCCGGCTTACGCCACCTGGCGGCCATATTGGATGTCCGATCGGGCCGAAACTTCACATGGACATAAAGGTCATCTGCAGGGGGCCACATAGCACATTGGAGCGCTTTGGGTTAAGGCGTTCCTGAGTTACAGCACTTTGATGATTTTTGGGTTACGCCACCTGGTGGCCATGTTTGAAATCAAATCAGGCCGAAATTTGACATGCATGTAAAGGTCATCTAGATGGAGGTAAATATCAAATTTGAGCACTCTGCGTCAAGCCGTTCCTGAGTAATAGCACTTACTTGATTTTCAGGTTACGCCACCTGGCGGCCATATTGGATGTCCAATCGGGCCGAAACTTGGTATTTTTTAAGGTACCCCTCCAATGCATGTTTATGCAAGATATGAAGTTGCTCGGTGAAATAATGACAAACTGTGGCAGGTTCGTCACTTTTGTCGAACTTTGACCTCTGTGACCTTGAAAAGTAGGTCAAATCAAAAACCCGTTATATATGTTATGTATCCTTATTAGCTACACCTATGATAAAAATTTGAAGATGATCTAGTCATTAGTTCAGGAGTTATTGTACTTTTTGTGTTTTTGGTTTCCGCCACCTGGTGGCCAAACTGAGAGTCGAATCGGACCGAAACTTGGTGTCGTGGGTCATCTGACCTAGGGGTATATATGTACCAAGTTTCAGATCAATAGCTCCAGCGGTTACGAAACGTGCCCTGCTAACGGACAACGACGACGGACGACGACGGACGCTGCACCATCGTAATAGCTCACCCCAGTGAGCTAAAAAGTTGTGAAAGGCGAGATTTAATTCAATTTTATCTGATTTGTTAGTACCAGAAGTTGACAATAGGTGGCACACCATAACAATTCAAACTAGAGCACCTTTAACATCATGAAAATGAATCCACCCGCACCATAAAGGAATCAAACATAAAGGTTTAGCTGTGAACGATGAAGTAACTGAGAGATACACTACATGTGTTGCCACCAGATGTCTCTCACTGCCTGAATTTTGGCTTTATCTAATGGGCAGGGGCTTCAACTTTTTTCATGGCAGTGGGGTGCATGAATCTATCAATTTGGTGCCTTGAATTCCATTTCTGAGGATAACAGAGCTATTTTCAGCACAATTAGTGTTCCATATGCAAATGTAGGCTAGCCTATTTACATAGATGACCCTGCGCTCACATCGTTCGTGGGGTTCTCAATAATTCAGTCCTTTTGTATCATAAGATCACCTAGTCTGAATTCAACAAAATTTGCAGTAAACATGCAGAAGGGTCTTGCCTATCATATGAAAGAGTCAGAATACAAATCTGTTGAGGTTTAAAGGGATACTGTTACATTTATAAAATGCTAAACTTGTAAGCTGAACCTTTATGTTTGATTCCTTTATGCCTGCACCCATCAAAATAAACCTGAAAATTCAGATGGTACGCCTCAGAATGGCACGTTCCTACCCCAAATTATCCAGTTGGCGACAATGTTACCTATGATCCAGAAACCTAAGACTTACCGGTGGACATCCAAGGGTCTGGTAAGGGCACGCTGATGGACAAGACAACACATGCTCCAACATCTGTAAAATATATTTACATAGGTTATTAGATATCCCAAAAACAGCACAAAAATGACACACAGTATACAATAAATTGGAAAGTTGTCTCCGAATATTTTGCAAATTTTCGACTCCAATCGGGGTTTTCCTCAGGAGCTACAGTACAGGTCACAATTGACATCCCTACGGCTTCGCGTAAGTTACTCGTAAGTTACATGTAAATTACGCATAACTCACGGCTTTGGTTTCCCGTAACTCACTGCGTAACTCGCCAAAATCGTGTAACTCGCCTCGTAAATCACTGCGTAGCTAGCGAAATTCGCGTAACTCACCTCGTAAGTCATGCGTAACATAGCCCGTGAGTTGTTGCATAAGTTACGAGTGACTTGCGCGTAACTTACGCGAATTTAGGGATGTCAATTGTGACCTGTACTGTATATAGAAGAGATCCCAGAGGTGATCACCTTTTTTACGGTATTTTCAAAATGTTAGGAGAATGCAGGTAGAGGTCTCATAATCTTGTCTATGTCTCCAAAATGCTTGCAAGATACGTACTTCAGAGAATCAAGGCTTAGTTTTCAGCACACATCGAAAAACTGCAGGCAGAGCTCTAATGTATTTAGATAGAGCATATATATAGTACATTTACACTACATTGACGTCGTGCACTGACGTCGAGAATCGTGACGATTCTTTTTTTAAATTGAATACAGTGGGATTTAACATTAACACATTCCCCGCCATTGACGAGGTTTTTCGTCAATTGCTTCAGGACGGTTCCCCGCCATTGACGAGAATTTCCGGCAATTGTAGTTACAGCCACCAACCGATAGATGGACCCATTGGCGATCTTGTCTCACCGTGCTTTCGCCGATCTCATTGAACACGGTCTTGAAATAGGTGGAGGTTTGTTTGTATTGCAGTGTGGTTTAAACCAACATGGCGGCGCTCGGGGGGGGGGGGGGGGTGAAAGAAAGTGGTTGGACTTAGAACAGAATGGTTTGTGTTATCAGAAATAACGAGCTATGATCTTTCTATTGACATGTTCTTTGTTCCCATATCTCAAGTGATAAATGTTCTTGAAATAATCATAGGTCTGCTATGTTGGTCAGTATGCCTATCGACAGTACCGGGATTCGAACCCACGCCTCCACATAAGGCAACACCGCCAGCATTGAGGGAAAGCGTGCACACCACTGTGCTAAATCCCCATCTTCAATTAGATGGTTCAATAGCCAGCTTAATGCATGGAATCCCTCAATACCCTGGGGAAGCGCGGACCCGTGGTGACACCTTATTATTGACCAACTAAATGTTCTTGAGAAATTTGATAAAAATCGCTAAAATGCTGGCGCTGGCTAGTTACTTTTTAAAAAAATGCTGGCGGGGAATGTGTAAAGAAATTGAAATTGTACCAACCTGATCACGTGGTATCTTATTTTTGCCACAACCTCCACAGCGCAGTGGAAACTTGGGGCAGGAGAAGTTATGAAGCTGAAAATTAAAAAGAACACTTTTATTCCAGAGAGAAAGAATTGTGTAAGAAACTATCCTGAATTCCATTATCAGAATATACTTTCATACATGTTAGGCCACACTTTTTTTATTTGTTGGATTACGAAACTCCCAACCCAAAACATATGTGCGGGTGGGTGGAAAAAAATGAAAACAAAAATGACTATTATGTTTTTTTTTATTTCATGTTTCAACAAAATAGGCCTACTACAGCTCAAGATGATATTGGAGGTAAATTAAAAAAGCACCAATCTTTGATTTGGGTGCCCTGAGATGCGATTTCCCACCATCTGAGGATGTATTTTACCACTCAGACGTACGCATCCGATGAGTATTTTTGCCGACGCAGCCTTTATTTTCTTTTTCGTACATGATCAGGTGGAATTTATGGTCGGCGGGAAAAAAAACACTCGTCAAAAACGGCCGTCGGGTTTTTAATTTTTTTTCACTTTTGGGAAAATGATGGTCGGCGGATTCGTAATCCAACAAATAAAATGAAATGGTCCATGGACCATGTGCTCTCACCTGTGTGAACGTACCAGAAGAACAAATGACAAATGTTAAATCGAAATGCTCCAGGCATAACGTGTCACCAAAAGGCAAAATTTTGAACTTTGAGCTCTGTGACCTTGAAAAGTAGGTCAAACCAAAAATCCTTTATATATGTAATGTACCCTCAGCAGATTCACCTATGACAAAAATTTGGAGGTGATCCAGTCATTAGTTTAGGAGTTATTGCACTTTTCGTGTTTTGAGTTTCTGCCCCCTGGTGGCCAAGCTAAGAGTCGAATCGGACCAAAACTTGGTGTAGTAGGTCATCTGACATAGGGGTATATATGTACCAAGTTTCAGGTCAATAGCACCCACAGTTACGAAACGTGCCACCAAAAGGAAAAATTTTGAACTTTGACCTCGTTGACCTTGAAAAGTAGGTCAGATCAAAAACCCGTTACATATGTTATGTATCCTCATTAGATACACCTATGATAAAAATTTGGAGATGATCCTGTCATTAGTTCAAGAGTTATTGCACTTTTTGTGTTTTCGGTTTTAGCCACCTGGTGGCCAAGCCAAGAATCGAATCGGACCGAAACTAGTTGTCATAGGTCATATGACCTAGGGGTATATATGTACCAAGTTTCAGATCAATAGCTCCAGCGGTTACGAAACGTGCCCTGCTAACAGTCAACGACGACGGACGACACCATCGTAAGAGCTCACCACAGGTGAGCTAAAAAGTGTGGCCTTAGTACATCATCCTGCGTTTGATATGAAACACTGAAATAGCAGAAGAAAAGTGCACAAAAATCTACATGTAGGCCTACTTCCGCTTTCTTCAATATTCGCTGTGGAGAGGTGCAGGGCTGCAGATGCATCCCTCACGGCAGATGAGTTCTGCTATAACTTCTGGGGTCATAATTACATGTATTTTCGGCGAATTTTCTGAAATGGCACTCTTAGGGCACACTTTTTTAATTCTTTGGTTTACGGGCCTGCCGACGTGGCAAAATGCCATACCGAAAAAACAATAAAATTGGGAAAATCAGTTTCTTTTATTGCCGCCGAAGATCCCGATGTGCAAATGAGGTCTTGTGAGAAAAATGAAATGGCCAGGGCCATTGTGCTCACCTCTGTGACAGAGTATGAAGTGTGAGTAGCCTGGTGATACACTGAATGGTGAAGGATCAGTGCAGAAACATCGTAACATTTACTACCGATGAGATATGGCCAAAGTCAATTTTTCAAGATGGCCGCCTGTAAAATTGGGAAAATCAGTTTCTTTTATTGCCGCCGAAGATCCCGATGTGCAAATGAGGTCTTGTGAGAAAAAAAACTAAGCAAATGGAGGTGTTTTTATTCCCGCCGATCAGGATTTCAGCAGTCACAACAGCTAAAACATGCCCAACCACCAAACATTAACAAAGAACAGAAGTAGAAAAAAAAAGTTACCGTAATTTTCGGGCTACAAGGCGCGGCCTTTTTCCTTGAAGAAGGGTCTAAAATTGGGGGTGCGCCTTATAGGGTGGTGCGCCTTATCTGTGGCTTGAGTCCGACAATTGTAATTTAAAAGCCTATCAATCATGTTGGGTGTTGTTAGCACGAACGGTCAATGCACACTGAGCAGCCATACATTGTATGTGTACAATATGCACTGAAGCATTCACTGATGGGACTGCACCTTATACGGCGGTGCGTCTTAGGCCATACCAATTTGATTGTTAGTTTAACGGATCTTTTTCATCAAAAGTGGCATGCTGCTGGCGAAAAAAAAATAAAAATAAAATGAAGGAGTTGAACTGATAAACTTCACTGTGATGCACGTNACCTTTGAGTGACGGTGAAGCAGGCAGCGAATAACAAGGAAGACTTTTTTATTTTTTTTTTTTTCCTCCCTACCGTACTTCCATTCTATGGTAAAAATCCGTAATCCAACAAATAAAATAAGCGTGGCCTAAGTATAAATGGTTAGAGTAAATGTAGGAACAAGAGAAAGCAGAAAAGAGGCATTTATAAAGTATTTTTTGGTTTTTTATTTCCTCCGATTGTCCAACTTGTCATTCCAAAGCTGAGAATGAAAATAAATGAACTGAACTGAGGTTTTTTAAAAATATTTATTTCGTCCTCCGTACCTGGGCTCAAAATCTTTGTGCCCGTAAACCAAAGAATATACAGTACAGGTCACAATTGACATCCCTATGGCTTCGCGTAAGTTACTCATAAGTTTATACGCGTAACTCACGGATTTGGTTTCGCGTAACTCACTGCGTAACTCGCCAAAATCGCGTAACTCGCCTCGTAAATCACTGCGTAGCTAGCGAAATTCGCGTAACTCACCTCGTAAGTTACGCGTAACATAGCTCGTGAGTTGTTGCGTAAGTTACGCGAATTTAGGGATGTCAATTGTGACCTGTACTGTAATAACCGTGGCCTTATCTATGAAAATATCACATCAATCCCAATTGTCAAAAAAACCTTACCTCTTTGTCAGCATTTCTAAAACGCTTGTTGCAGAACCGACAGTCTATCATACGTTCAGGGCAGTTCTTGTTGACATGCTCCTCTAGGCTCGGTTCAGGAATTCCATGGCCGCATCTTGGGCATTTTGTTAACTTGAAACGGCATCCACTTTCATGTGACTGAAAAATGAACAGTGTAATCAGAACGACCACCTCCACTTCCCTAATTTCCCCAAAACGCATAAAATACCTATATATCAGGTTACAAAGAGAAGGAGAGCACAAAAATCGACACACAATATGATAATGTATATAAAGTCCATTTCCAGAGTACATGTATTTGCAAATTTTCGACCCCAACCGGGGGTCTTCTTCAGGCTGGAACTTTTCCACACTAGATTTCAGAAAAGTCTTTTCTGTTGAAGTTGGGGTGAATCACACTTCAATACTTACATCATAATTCTTGCAGAAATCTTCAAAGTTACAGCCTGGATTTGGACAGCGGACTCTTTTATCTCTTATCTCTCGTTCAACGGCACGATCCGGGAACATCTAAAATAAGAAGAAACCTTTTTTCACCCTATACACAGTAATAATGAGGGGATAAACAAGGTACATGAAAATATGTACAATGCTGCTTTTCCATGAGGCGTTTGCGGGTGCGGAAGGGGAGGTGGCCATGGGTGCGAGTGAAACAGCTATAGGGCACAGCTGTTTGAGCCTCCATCGAAATAACTGATCTTGTCATTTACTAACCAATGTTCGAGTAATACCGCGTCACTTTCTGAGACTTATGTAAGAACAAGGCACAGGTCTTGAATTCCTCTACAAATGAGCTCTCAAAAAACAGAAAATTCACAAACGTGATCGAGTTTGTATGAATATATCGTGGATTGGTAGTTATTCAGCTAGGATATTGTATCATTCGTTTTCTACTCCGAGGATTCGTACATGGTGAAATATGTACTTAACTTTTTCTGACGACAACAGCTTCCTCACAAATGATTATTTGGCGAATAGAAGGATAGGAAGGCGTGCACTGATATTTTGTCTAAAGCATGCGGCCATCAAATAAAGTTTCTCATTTCTGATATTCTAATATCGGAGAGCTTAGATATACAAAAGAAAGCTATACAAATTTCCTTTGTGTGCAAAGTCTGCCATTTGAAATGCAAATGAGCAAGCAATGATGCAACGTTCTTATTGCCTCATAACGAAGTTAACACCTAAGGAAACACGTAAGACATATTACTTCATAGTCAAGAACCTAAAGAGGTTATGAAACCATTTTGATGGAAGGACTCAAAAGCCTAACAGCCGTGAGGGAAATACGCTGGATCGATTTTTATCACCTGTGCCCGCCTCCTCTTCCGCGCCCGCAAACGTCTCGTGGAAAAGCAGCTTAACTGAGACAAAAATTTGAATCATGAACTTCATCGAAGTCAAACCAAGTTTCTGGTAAGGTGGGATTTGATTTTACGTGAAGTACGGTAGCCTAATCTTACCTGTTCAGGCCTTATGACACTGTAGTCACCAAGAGTCCCTTCTGCCTGACATAACTTGCATGTCGAGGAACCACGCCTGAAATACAATGGCGATGTTCATTTCAAGCACCGGTACAAGGTCAAGGAATCGATTGCAAACTGCGTGAAAACAGAAGAACAATTTGAATTCAAATAAGGTGCCATGGCGGCATTGTCATGATTGCTGACCAGCTCTGTAGTCAGGCATGGCACATTCAGCGACAGACAGAAAGTCGGTCAAGAAGGTACAGGCACAGATCCAGAGGGGTGTGCGCCTTCCCTTCGTGCTCGAAAATTGTATTTTTTATGCAGTTGTCCCGGACAAGTCACCCCTGCAAAACCTGCTAGCCCGACTGCTGCTCTTAGTTGTCTGAAACCTGACGTACGCAATAAATCAGAAAGTCGTCTCCGAATATTTCGCAAATTTTCGACCGGGGTCTTCCTCACAGGGATGCAACTCAGATTTTTCCAAAAATACAGAACTTTTTTACAACCCCAAGGAAGGGCAGTACACATTATTTTAGACATTTTAGGCGACCTGGTTCATTATCTTCCGCACATAATCCAATACAGATTCACCGTTTTCGTCAGTTTCCTCAAGCCACTTCCACTTAAATTTATTTTTAACTCCACGATCTACCTCCTTGATGTTTGCTTTACGATCTAAAATGTTCTGCATGACAGATGAAGACCGATATAAATCAGAATCATGACGGGAATCATGACAATACCGCCTTTGTCAAGCACAACAGACAAGATGAGAGCCGCCATTTGTAATGTAGAAAGTGCGCATGCGCGAAGTAAAAACCTCTGCTACGATGCGGCGGATGAATTTCTGTTTGGGTGAACAGGCTTCCAATACATTGATGTGTAACTAAGTGTAAGAGAAAGTGATGCGACCAATATGGCGACGATAGCAGAGGTTTATGATGCATATTGTAACAGAAATTCCGGAGTTTTTGGATAGGTGGCGCATGCATCGCACAGTTGTAGCAGACGAATTCCGGAATGGTTTTTCATGCCGCGAAAAATCCGGAATTCCGGATAAATCCGGAGGATTTGCATCCCTGTCCTCAGGCGCTATGGCCCTAGGAAAATTCGTCCCCGGATAATTCGTCCCCAGAAAATCTGTCCCCGGAAAATTTGTCTCCGGAAAACTCGTCCCTGAGGAAAATTCGTCCCCAAGGAAAATTTGTCCCTGGAAAATTAGTCCCTGGAAAATTCGTCCCAAAGGATAATTTGTCCTTGGAAAATTCGTCCCCGAGGAAAATTTGTCCGTGAGGAAAATTTGTCCCCGAGGAAAATTCACTTCCTACATGTATCAAACTCTCATTGAGGTCAACTTTCTCCCCAAACCAAACCAAACACATTGGAGTTCAGTTCCAATCAAACTAGACCATCTGCAAGTAATGCTCATTCACCTCTCTGGGATCTCTTCTACATAGCGATGTATTCGGAGACGACTTTCCGATTTATTGTGTACTGTGTGTCGTTTTTGTGCTGTTTTTTTAAAATTTCTAAACCTGACGTACGAATATTGATTTAAAAGTGAACTGCCGTCCGATATTATCTATGGTCTAATGAATAAATTTACCTCCGTTTGCTTCACCTTATATCTCAGTATCAAAATCGAAGCTTTATTTTGCGTCTTTTGCTTACTGTCGCAAATCATTGAAAGAAAAAACAATTGGTGGTGGCGAGCAGGGGGTCACGACCCCCAAAACCCCCCCTCTGGATCCGCGCCTGTCTACTGGACAGTCTACTCAGGCCAATACATGTAGGCCAAAAATGTGGTTCTTGGGATTTGGTACAATTGACCCTTAAGTGAACAGCTCCTTTTCAAAATTTTGATGCGGCAGAAATATGACCAACAAGATATATTTTTATGTGGAACAAACCGTGTTAAAATTGGCCCAGAAGTATTTGAAATATTCAACATGTTCAAAGTACATGTATCAGGTGTAGATAAACTTATGTCCATGACTGTACACAATCAATCATGGCATGTCACGGGGAAAACCAATGAAAACCCCCGTGGGGAATCCCTCATTAAAATGTCGTCATTTTCTCTTTCTGCACTTGACGTGTTAAATTGCATCTCCTCCATGGAGCAATAATGTGTATTATCTGTCAAAAATGACTTCCCTGCTGCTCGTTGTCAACAATGTATGTAGAAAATGTACTCGCAATGGATAACCATAGATGAGAGTGCCATTTCAAAAAATTCCCGGAAATCAGTCATGACCTCAGAAGTCATGTCCCAAATCCTGCCATTCGACGGCCTTCCGACGGCCCACCGCCATCTTGGCGCCATCGCTGTCATCAAATCCTAGCGGTAGATCATGGAACCAATCTAGGATTGTTGATGGTTGGGTGTAAAACCGGGACCGGGAACAGCACAGGTGCCGAAACGAAGCCAAATCGAAAAATCGAATATTTATTTGGTAGTGCCTGCTCCCGGAAATCCGGGAATTCCCGGAAAACTCTCATCTATGGATAACTCAAATGTATCATCGATATACTTGTAGTTTTCCATGATTTTAATGTGTGAACTGGCCCAAAGCGAAGACGCCCATCTTAATTTGAAATTTGATTCTGTATGCGGGTTCATTCCAGGCACTCGATTCACTGAGTGAATCGACGAATTAACGATAAGCTCTGCTTAATTTTGGAGTGACACTCCAAAATTAAGCAGAGCTTAATCGTTAATTATAAATTTCAATTTCAACTTTATTAGAAATGTTAGAACTATTCTAAAACGTGCTAATGATAACAAAATTTTTATATCCCAATCAACCTTACAGTACACGACTTTACACGACGTTTAATCGACGCTCAGAATCAACGGCTTCCCACCTCGGCCATGCCTGCCGGAATTCCGGCAGGTAGTCCGAGTTGCGGATACCTGGGCTCCGACACGAATCGTCAGCCAGCGCCACCGTCGAACGCCCAGGGAACCAGGTTAGTCGAAAACGAGGAATTCAGACTGTATAATATACGTACCTTGCCGCATCTTCAGCACACGCCAAACAAAACCGATGTCCACAAGGATTCTGTCGTGGTTGTCTTAGGACCAACTCACATTCAGCACAAAGGAATTTGTCATCAACTTGATCAATGAATATCTCTTTTTTATAGCCACGAGGTTCCATTCTACTCCTAACTGGAATAAAAAAAATTACAAGGTTTTTCACACTTTGACCGCCAGCCGTATTTTAACATTTTAGATCTCATTGCCAGCAGTTTCAAGATTTATCTTAAAGCCCCACTGTATTGAATGTGAAAAACGCAAATCATCGTAACGTCAGCGTAATTTTGCCGACCAAATCTACTTTTTTGAATAAAAAATGATGAAGAAAATAAAATCTTCTTGTTGTTTGCTTTTTAAACCCGCTGATTGTGGCAAATGTTTGCGATTGAACTTTAAACATGTTAAGGCCATTCTTTTTTTATTTGTTGTTTAGCGGATTTTTTCCCAGTAAACTCAAGACAGGAGACAGGAAAAAAAATAAAAATAAAAGTCCAATCTTTCTGATGGATTTTAATTTTCCGTTTTAGCAAGCCTTTATCCAGTGAAACCAAGACAGGCGGAAATAAAAAAACTCAAATATCATCAAAACATCAGCAACTTCACATACGCCCATCTCACACTCATGACACTACACAACAGCATGCATTGACGTCTACTCTCATGACTCTCATACATGTCGTAGGCGACTATTTACGCTGGTAGATGCCGGGTACCAGTTTATGGTTCGTCCCACGATCGATTGAGGGCGCTGATCACGATCTGACAACGACTGGCGCGAGATTTAAATCTCCCGCTTTTGAAAAAAACATTGAAAGGTTGAAAAACAGGACCGGCCAGAATGAAAGGTTGAAAAACAGGACCGGCCAGAATAAAAAAGTCATATTTTTTTCAATTTTATTTTTTTTCTTCAATTTGCCAAAATCTAACTACGGCGGGTCCGCTAAGGCCATACCAATATGATTGTTCCTTTAACGGATTTCCCTCATGCCTAAAATCCCAAAAGTGAAAAAAAATTTTTTTGCGCCCGCTTGTTTAAAATGCTGTAAATTCGAAGAAAAAAAATTTTTTAATGCGGGAAGGCTTTGTTTTTTTACCGCCCGCATGCTCAAAACGCCATTTCAGGAAAAAAATATACAGGTGCAAAGTCATCAAACATCGTCAAAGTGAATAAATTCATAAATTCATCGACAGTGATTGCCGTCAATGCCCTGCTCTTGCCCGTGCTACCCTTAAATAATCAAAATCCTTGGATTTTAGGCCAAAGAATTCATTTTTTTACCTTCACGCTCACCCTTGTGNATAGACTTAAAAAGTTAAAAAATATGGGCCCTGACCAAGAAGCTGAATCACGGGCCAGGATAATAGGGCCGTTTAGACGACCAAGCCAAAAATCCACATTCAGATTCGATCCGATCGACCCGCATTATGGACCGGATGTGTTCCAAGTTTTTGGGTAGCTTTTAGGCCCCGATTACATAGAAGTATACGGTATACGAAAACGCCGGTTAACAATGGCTTCACGGTCGTGAATCCATTTAAAGCCTTTGTTAACCGGCGTTTTCGTATACCGTATACTTCTATGTAATCGGGGCCTTACACACGCGTGTTAATCTGGTCACATTCCCACTTCAAATTACCCTTGTGGAACTCTCCACAGCGACAGCGGTCAATGGAGGAAGAAACTAGAAGCCTGGCGGCTTTGAGAGCTTCGCTTGGCCGCTGTAGGTTGTTTTCATTGAGAGACACTTTGTTACCTTTAGTTTGATACCAAACACGACTACCTTCGCTCAACTGGTATGTAAGTAGGTCACTAGGTCATGGAAGTAGGTCAGTTCAAACCTACACTGCATTACACGAATAGTTTTGCTCAGCTGGTCTCTAAGTAGGTCACTAGGTATTGGAAGTAGGTCAGTTCAAACCTACGCTCCATTACCTTTAGTTTGATACCAAACACGACTACCTTCGCTCAACAGGTCACTAGGTCATGAAAGTAGGTCAGTTCAAACCTACACTCCATTACCTTTAGTTTGATACCAAACACGACTACCTTCGCTCAACTGGTCTGTAAGTAGGTCACTAGGTCATGGAAGTAGGTCAGTTCAAACCTACACTTCATTAGCTTTAGTTTGATACCAAACATAACTACCTTGGCTCCTCTGGTCTTTAAGTAGGTCACTAGGTCATGGAAGTAGGTCAGTTCAACTACCTTGGCTCAACTGGTCTTTACATGTTCATGAGTACCCGATACCAGCTTCTCACCGGACTCTCGAAGCCACGGACCCTTGCATCGGGTGGGAAGGGGTTAACATATCACCATGAGTCCAGAGAGATGTCATATTAGACCTACTTGGTGAGAATGGGTTAATGCCAGATGATAGGCCTGCAATTCTTGTTGATGAACTGAGATAGATATCATCTGAGACGCATTGGGTGGGAAGGAGTTAATAGCTGATACTATCATCCTCCCTATCAGTGATAGGGAGGATGGCAAAGAGTTAATTTATTAAATTAAGTGGAGCTGGCTTCCCTGAGTAACCCAGCAAAATGCACCTTTGTCAAGGTCCACGCACACGAAGATCAGGAGGCAAATTTCGTGAAGTGTGTAATCAGGTATGAGTGAGAGAAGACACAGCGAACGAGTCCAAAATGTAAACAAAGAACATGTGCTCGCCGGGCTGAAATTAGATTGTACCGCCTTCCTCACGCAAGACGGAACAGCCGTGACGTCACGGAGTACCTGAGCAAACCTTAAATTCTGAATTTCGCCATAGTCTCTGGAACTTTTTCCGATATCACTTCGCGTAGGCCAGGTATAATTGATAATTGGCAGCATACAGGATTAACCACTCCAAAAATAGTTGGTGAGCGACTCATTATCTCTTCACTGTTGATAAATGATACTAAGTTTATTGTCCCCGTGCTTCTACCAGCTGCTGCCAACGATCTTTTGGAACCTACATTTTTGGAAAGCGGTAAAACGCGCGTGCAATCAATCTCGCTCCTATAATAGTTTGTTCTTCCTATGCCCAGCACTGCTATACTACTTGGAATAGGTCCAATGGAATAGAGCTTGAAAATTATCTGACCTCTATGACCTTTCCCGGGGTGGTTGGACCCGGAAGTGGCAAAATTAACGAAATTTCGTGTTTATTTCATCAAATTCACATCCAAATTCATTATTTTGAGGAACTTTTAGGGTGGGGTATTGTTGAAGGCTATCTATTAGATATGTTGCACTAGAACTGGGCGAAGATCAGAGTTGACATCACAGAGCAAATTGCGTTCATAACTTGCGTCGTCTGCTATGGGTTACCAGCCCATGAGACTAGCTTCGCTGGCAAAGCCAAGCGAAGCTAAAAAAACATCAATGCGCATGCGCGCAGGTAGGATGGATCCGGATTCGGGTCTTATTTGCGTTTAGGCGAGAATTTTAATCTGGCCGTATGGTCCAAATGTGGTCTAATGCGGTCGAATGTGGTGGATTCGGGACCAGCAAAATCGGTGGTTCATTTTAAATCCATATTGGACCACATTGGACCGCATTGGGTAGCGTTTACACGCAAGAGTTTTGAACCACAATCGGATTCGATCGGATCGCATGTGGATTTTTGCCTGTCGTCTAAACGGACCTATAATTGCCCACTTTGATCCTCATATTGTACAATAATATTGATCATGTACGGGCCGCTTTATTCAAATCCAATAAGCTTTTATTTATTTTTGTTTATTATCTTTGCGTCGAGGTCCTGACTAAGCACGTTGTCGGGTTGTTTTCTGGCCAAAATTCTGTGAGTCTTTTACGTTTTTTGCCGGGTTTTAAATTTGCATTATCTTGCCTGATGTTTTCCTAATCTTTATATTATACTTTTTAGCTCACTAGCTCATTACAATGGTGCAGCGTCCGTCGTCCGTTAGCAGGGCACGTTTCGTAACCGCTGGAGCTATTGATCTGAAACTTGGTACATATATACCCCTAGGCCAGATGACCCACGACACCAAGTTTCGGTCTCATTCGACTCTCAGTTCGGCCACCAGGTGGCGGAAACCAAAAACACAAAACGTGCAATAACTCCTGAACTAATGACTAGATCATCTCCAAATTTTTATCATAGGTGTAGCTAATAAGGATACATAACATATATAAGGCGTTTTTGAGTTGACCTACTTTTCAAGGTCACAGAGGTCAAAGTTCGACAAAAGTGACGAACCTCTGCCACAGTTTGCCATTATTTCACCGAGTGACTTCATATCTTGCATAAACATGCATTGGATGAGTACCTTTAAAAATACCAAGTTTCGGCCCGATTGGACATCCAATATGGCCGCCAGGTGACGTAACCTGAAAATCAAGTAAGTGCTATTACTCGGGAACGGCTTACATGCATGTCAAATTTCGGCCTGATTTGACTTCAAACATGGCCACCAGCTGGCGTAACCCAAAAATCATCAAAGTGCTGTAACTCAGGAACGCCTTAACCCAAAGTGCTCCAATGTGCTATGTGGCCCCCTGCAGATGACCTTCATGTCCATGTGAAGTTTCGGCCCGATCGGATATCCAATATGGCCGACAGGTGGCGTAACCCGAAAATCATCAAAGTGCTGTAACCCAGGAACGACTTGCCCCAAAGCGCTCCAATGTGCTATGTGGCCCCCTGCAGATGGCCTTTATGTGCATGTGAAGTTTCAGCCGGATCAGACATCCAATATGGCCGCCAGGCATAACCCCCAAATCATCAAAGTCCTACCTGGGAATGACTTGACCCAGATTGCTCATAACTGATGTGTACGTCCCTCTCTCATTAGACTATTATGTCCAACCCAGTGAGCACATGGTCCATGGACCATTTCATTTAGTTCACCGTGATTATGTTGCCGTGATGTTGCCGTGAATGTGAAGTCATTTCGTGGTAGAGCTCTGCCATAACGAATAAACAACCGTTATAATTGTACGACGTCTGCCTTGTCGTCCTCAAACCGCTACATTCCGCTTCTAATCGGCATTCCATACTGAACAGCCTGCAAATTAGGCCAACCGGTGGAGGCCTAAAGGCTTTTCTACCATCAACATTTTCAAAACATTTCTGCGACAAGACATTTTGAAAACCGTTTTGGAAATGTTGCGGCTTGTTTCGGGATTGGTCTACACTCTGCAACATTATCAAAACATGTTTTCAAATTGCTTGCAAAAGTTGCAGGTCCAGTCCACACTGTGGAACAAACCGAAAACAACGGCGTTTTGGAAATGTTGCAGCTGGATGTTTCTGAAATGTTTTTGAAATGTTGATGGTGTANTTTTTAGCTCAGCTGACCAAAGGTCAGCGGAGCTATTCATATGTATACTGAGTGGCGTCCGTCTGTGTGTGTGTGTGTCTGTAGTCTGTAAACTGGCACGTTTTGCAACCGCAAGGCCCAGGGCCCTGAAATTTGGTGGAGTGTTAGGCCCAAGGAAGGGCTCGAAACAGAACCAAAAATTTCCGCGATTTGACCTACATTCTGCTCTCCAGGGGGCGTATTCCATAAAATGAAAAATCCTCATTACTCAGTCCCGAGAAAACAAATCAAACTGTAACTGATATATTGTGTTGCTTAATATTTTCCTCACCTCCAGTAGCGGCAAATTGTTCAAAATTTTTCCACCAGGGGGTGTAATCTGCATGAATCAAAAACATGGGTTTTTGAATTTCCCCCCAGCACTTGAACATGCTCAGTGAATGTCCTTGATGATGTCACCATTTTATGTTGTGGATTTGATGACATCACAGTACTTCGTGTAGATTTCTGCTTGCAGGGAATTGAAAGAACAGCCTTCTTGCACAGTGGATCACATGGTTTTCAGGTTTTGTGCAGAGACAACACTGCTCATCTTTACGCAGTGAAATGTTCACTTTCATGCTTTGTACAGTTGCTAATTAACCAAGTGTGGTATATTAGAATACAAAGGTAGGTGCAACTGCACTGCCTGCCACTGGTAATATGCAACTGGAGTCTCATACCCAAGCCAAAGTGTGCTGACAGGAAAGCAAGAATAGCCTTTTTGCACTGCTGATGATGTCACCATTGTATGCTGTCTGTGGATGATGTCAAACTTCCTGTGGGCTTGTGCTGACTAAAGTAAAAGCAAGAACAGCCTTTCTGCACAGCTCACCATGCTTTATGTGATCTCATCATCATCAGCTCCAACTTCAAATGGCAATATATGGCCAACTGGTGACCATCTTGGACTTTGTGCTCTGCTCCATACATGTAACTTGAGAACGGTTTGGTCATTAGCTTCATATTGCCATGTGTAGCCCGAGTGTGTCAGATCATGCATCCTAGGCCTAGGCCTAGCATGCCTAGGGGGCCATGTCGAATTAGCGGAACCAGCGGAAACAACGGAACCAGCGGAACGTGGAGGAAAAACAATGTTGTTTTTTAAATAATAACTGCACTACTGTTCAAATCGAATTGTTAGGCGCCGAAGAAACTAGGTCTACGGTAGGCCTAGGCCATGTCGGCCTACCGGTAGCCTAGCCTAGACCTAGCTTGCCTAGGGCCTACATTTAGGTCTCAATCCGCACATCATGACTGCAGCCGCGTGTTGCTTACCAACACAGAGTCGCGTGTTGCTTTCAGTCAACAGCTAAACGAAGCAACGTCGAGTCACGTGTTCATTTTATCGGCTGCAGACCAGGTTCCGCTGGTTCCGTTGTTTCCGCTGGTTCCGCTAATTCGACATGGCCTGCCTAGGGCCTATCGATTTTTGGTTGTGCTCCAACTTCCAGTCGGCCTACCGTATAGGCTAGGCCCTAATAAATGACAGGTGGCGATCATGGATGGGGCATTGTGTTCCATAACTTGAGAACTGCTTCGTCAATCAAATTCACATGTCAGCTGAGCGCATCGCCCATGGGCGACTTGTTCTCTCTGAAAAGTGGTTCGAGTAAAAAACAATTCAGTGAAAGTTGCATGAAGATTGGACCATTAATTACAGTGTTATACCAAATTTAAGAAGTTGTTTCTACCAAACAACTTGGTATCCATGGCTGTCCAGGCGGTTGGTTCATGAGGTCATTTGTGCTATCCAGAAATCCAAATATTGCCCTCAGAATCCATATTAAGGAAATAACTCCAGTTGGACTGACCAAACAAGAAAGATACATCAAAACTACACCTAACTGCCCAAGTTAAATGAGTTATTTTAATGTTTTTCATATGTTTAAAAAATCCAATGACATCAAATGTGCTGTTCTCCGCTGCCTGACATGGTTGCCAGGGTGTGTTTACAGTTCCAATCATGAACACTTCCTAGTTGCCCAGTGTATTCCGGAGGAAAAATACTTTCCCCTCGTGGATACTTCCCGGTCGAAACAACTACTTAATGTACTTGTTTATACAGGCCTTTGGCAGGTCTGATTTCCAGGTATAGATGGCCTACATACAGTAGACTGTACGAATTATCCATTTTGTAACTGATTTCCATAAGTATGTTCTTCCTGGTCGTCATGATTGCCGGGACATAAAAACCCAGGAGCAAGCTCGGAATCGGTTAGATTCGGGACGGTTGTCAGATAAGAACCATCCTCCGAGATCTCCGACAAAAGGCCTCACTCCGTATTTACTGCGAAGAACCATAAACTCCATTTTCCAAAGGTAAGAAGACATTGCCCATACATTTTTATCGCCAGTGGTGCAAATTTAAATGAAAGGAAATCCTGAAAGGCTTGTTGTCTTCACCACCAACATTTTCAAAACATTTCTGCATCAAAACATTTTGAAAACTGTTTTTTGGAAATGTTGCGGCTTGTTTGGGGTTTTTTCTTGATCCGCACTCTGCAACTATAGTACGTTTGAGTCATCTGGAGCTCGATGGGCGGACCTTCGGTTGTCAGGCAGACCTTGGTATTGTTGGTGAAGTCTGGCTATTGACATGCGTTTTATTGACAGGATACTTGCAGCCAATCCCACGCCTGTGCCTGTGTTCAATTTCAAATCAATGTCTAGTTGTATGTTCAATTTCAAACCAAGCTTCAGCTGGTTAGAAAACAATGTGCGTTGAGCCGTTTAGAGTAAACCCTAAGTTCATTGTGGTCTAGTTACTAAGGGTTTGATTGACATACGCCCATCGAGCTCCAGATGACTTAAACGTACTTATAGGCCTGTCCACCTACCATCAACATTTCTAAAACATTTGTAAAAACACTCTGTTGCAACATATCTGCAACACCCTTGTTTTGGGATTGTTGCATAGGGGGTGGTTCAACATTTTCAACATTTTCACAAGTCTACAAACCGTAGACTAGGGGGGAGTTAACACCAGCTGTAGACTTTTTGTGTAATATGAAAATGTTGATCCAAAAATCAATTGACGAAATTCTTTCAACCTTTTTTTACACAGTAGAAGTCTCATTCAATAAATTAATTCCAGTTTATATCTGGACCTTCTGTGTAGAATGACAACTCACTGATGGTACATGTAATTCTGCAGTTAACTTTTTAAATAAACAAATCTTTCTTTCAAATATAAAGGTTTCCTATTGCAATTCAAGTGAACGTCACCTTATGGACCACTCACATGCACTCCAAGAGCTTATTCATGGGGGCAGAAGAATCAACATTTTTATGTAGACTTTTGGGAGGAGGGAGGGGGGTCATGAAAAAGTCTACGGTTTGTAGACTCGTGAAAATGTTGAAAATGTTGAACCACCCCTAGTGTGGACAGGACTTTCAACAGTTCAAAGCATGTTTTGAAAATGTTTTAGAAATGTTTTAAAAGAAATGCCATGTGAATTCTTCTGCAAACATGTTCAAAACATGTTTTGAATCGTTGCAAGTCTGTCCACACTGCAACAATGCCAAAACAAGGTGTTGCAGATTTGTTGCAACTAAATGTTTTAGAAATGTTTTGGAGATGTTGATGGTGTGGACTGGCCTTTACTTTTGCAATCAATTGCAGATCCAGTCCACACTGTGCAACAAACCAAAAACAACGGTGTTTTGGTAATGTTGCGGCTGGGTGTGTTTGAAATGTTTTGGAAATGTTGATTGTGTATACAGTCAGTGAATCCAAAAAGCGTTGGGAGTCCAGAGTAAAAAGCTGACACCGAGAGTTCATGGATACCAGTATGCCATGGTTTTGGCTTGGACGGCTTTTTGTGTTGTTTCTGTTCATACGGAAAGCGCAGCGACGCGACGCGTAGAGGAAAAATTTTCGCTCGGCCGATGAATTTCCATAGGGCGTTTATACAGGACACGCCGCGCCGCGAACATGGCGAAGCAAGGCGAGCGCATATTTGGTTTCGCTTTTGGCTAGCGAAAAAGTGCACGTTGCGCCACTGCGCTCCCTTCGTCATTTGGACGGGTTTTGTAATGCCATTTTGTAAAGTATTTATAGGGTACTGATGGACGGATCGTTTAAACATGGGCCATTGAACCATCTTTTTATGAAGATGGGGATTTGGCCTAATGGTTTAAAGTGTGCTGCCCCTTAGTGCTGGCGATTGATGCCTTATGCGAGGGTCCGTGGGTTCGATTCTGGTAGGAAGCAATGTATTTCACCTTAGAAACCCGATTTCTATTTCATATTTTGTAAAGTTTGGATCAAAATGATTGACAGTGTGGCGGGACCCTCCACATACAAGCTGTTGAAAATACCCGTGTTTTTCCAGACTCGTGTCAAACCCGTGTGTGCGAAAAGCTCGGCGAGAGGTCACACCACTACATTGTAAAAAGTAGCCCGGCGACAGTTGCGCTGCATGCACTGACTCTTCGGTCATTTTTTTGTGTATTGGCCCACATTGTTGGAGGCGCGATAACGACCTCTGGCTGCGCCATCTGTAGCCGTGCGAAGAACCAACGAAAACACGGGATTTCGAAAAGCACGGCGACCTTGCCGTGTCTCAAAAACCCGTGTTTTTCAGACACGGGTTTTTTGAAGCCCGGCAATTCATAGGTGTGACCGCAAAAAACCCAGGGATTTTATGTAGTGTATAACCACGGCTACAAATTTGACCAAAATGGTTGATGGAAAAGTTTGATGAAAATGATTGATCGTGTACAGAGGTCATAATGGCCAATATACACGACCCAATTTTTCATCCAATTTTCTGAATACATGTATGCTCAATAAAGGCATGTACACTCATGAAAAAAGTAAATGGACAGCAGTTTTTCTTGAATATCTCCAAACCATTGCGATGTAGGAGACTGAGCCTAACATATGTGATAGCAAATTTTCCTGGCTATCTGATGATATCAAAGTTCGGAAAATCCGGTAAAATCCACCTTTGATAGAAGGAATTTTGTAAAGTCATGTTTTTGGCTACTTTTTTATTTGCAGGTTTTCATTGAAAATGTTTATAGGAGTGTGCTCCTCTCATTCAGTATCAGCTCAGGTGACAAAGTTTCAGGCGAATTTTCGTGTCCAAGGCCAAAATGATTGCTGTGAAACGCATACGTAATTAGCAAGCTTCGCTGATTTGCCGCTACGCGGCGGTTGGTTTCCTTGCGTCAAGTTATGAAGTGCTGCTTCCTCATTCATGACCTGTTGTTTGTGTGTTGATGTGGTTTCTGGGCAGATAAAATCAAGTCTGCGATTTGGGAAATGGGATCTTAGGCCTACCGTATACTTACGATCTATACTTCTATGTAAAGGAATCTTTATGGAAACGGGGTTCCTGGTACAAGAAATGTAAAGACACTGCCCAGTTTCGGTCATTTCGGTCATTGGATCGTGCCCACATTGTTGGAGGCGCGAAAACGTCCTCAGTTAGTGGCTGCGCCATCTGTAGCCGTGCGAAGAACCAACGAAAACACGAGGATTTCGAAAACGCACTGGCTATTCGTACCGTCACGGTGCAAATAACGCCAAACCAGATCTTATTCACACCGTCGTAAACAGCCAATCAGAGAGCTTCATTCAAGGCATGCCAGATGAAGTTACCGGTATCATCTCGCACAATCATGCCGGATTTTTTTTCAATATTATTGATGAAAACGTTAATTTATAATCACTACCAGGAAAAAAAGTTTAAAAATCAATGCTTTGGGCAAGGTAGGCCTACTAATGTATCTAATGATTCCCCACCGTTCGCAGCATGAGCCTCAGTGGCCGAGTGGTTAGCGTGGGTGGTTATCAAACGGAAGGCCGCGGGTTCGAGCCCCGTCATGACAGTCCTTCTTATCGTTCCCTTTCACCTCCTTTTATTCTTCTTTTTCTCTTTTTTTTTCGATATCGTGATATCGATCCGTGTGACTATCGGAAAACGGGGAACTTGCGTAATTCTTGAGCCAAAATTTTTTTTTAAAATTGGGGCCTATACAGTACAGGTCACAATTGACATCCCTAAATTCGCGAAAGTTACGCGTAAGTCACTCGTAACTTACGCAGCAACTCACGAGCTATGTTACGGGGTGAATTACGCGGTGAGTTACGCGAATTTCGCTAGCTACGCAGTGATTTACGAGGCGAGTTACGCGATTTTGGCGAATTACGCAGTGAGTTACGCGAAACCAAAGCCGTGAGTTATGCGTAAGTTACTCGTAACTTACGAGTAACATACGCGAAGCCGTAGGGATGTCAATTGTGACCTGTACTGTAGGCCTAGCCCTACTAGGCGTAGTAGGGCTAGGGCTAGGCCTAGGCCGTAGGCCATGAAAAACATTTTATCATCAGACAGCGGAGGCCAACATTTCAAACTATGATAGATGGGGGTCACTAGACCCCGTCAAAGGGAAAAAAATGCCCAGGCTAAAATATCATTTTAGATCTGCTGCGCACTACTATACATCACCGTCACGGTACGAATAATCATTCTCCACGCACTATTCCCACCGTGACGGTGTAAATAAGAGCTATTCCTGCACTATTCACACCGTCACGGTACGAATAAGATCTGGTTTGGCGTTATTTGCACCGTCACGGTACGAATAGTCTCAAAAACCCGTGTTTTTCAGACACGGGTTTCTTGAAGCCCGGCAATTCATAGGTGTGACCGCAAAAAACCCAGGGATTTTATGTAGTGTAACCACGGCTACAAATTTGACCAAAATGGTTGATGAAAAAGTTTGATGAAAATGATTGATCGTGTACAGAGGTCATAATGGTCAATATACACGACCCAATTTTTCATCCAATTCTGAATATGCTCTGTCAATAAAGGCATGTACATGCCGGTTTCTACACTGAAGCCCCAATAGGCGCAGAATCTGAATTTCCCAAAAAAAATGGATGAAAATTGGATCGCGTGTATTGGCATGGTATTGGCCATTAGTCAGAACAATTTATTCTTGTGTTTTCGATGTAAAGCTGCTTCATTAATTTGGTTCAAGATCGCCTCCAAAGCAGTGAGAAGGGAACATGCAATGCACACTGATTGGCCGGATATTCTAATGGACCAAGTTATGAAGTGCTGCTCCCTCATTCATGACCTGTTGTTTGTGTGTTGATGTGGTTTCTTGGCAGATAAAATCAAAGTCTGCGATTTGGGAAATGGGATCTATAGGCCTACCGTATACTTACGATCTAACTTCTATGTAAAGGAATCTTTATGGAAACGGGGTTCCTGGTACAAGAAATGTAAAGACACTGCCCAGTAGTGGCTTTAATGGCACATCTTATGTCACCACCAGCAAAACAATTTATGACACATAATGAGGTGCGGAAGACATGTCTTTGTACATGTAAAGTGGACCACTTGACTGGTGTTAAATGGAACACATGACAGAAAGCCATTAAGTCCTCAACAAACTGAGGTTAGTGTCCCGACCTGATGATCATGGCCCAGGACACGTGTATGTGTGTGTGTGGGGGGGGGGGGGGTCCTAGGCAT
>NMRB01002104.1:75679-87723 GCA_002633025.1 Notospermus geniculatus | reverse complement strand
CCCCCCCCCCGACGAAGTCACTTCGTCGTTTTGGGCATCAAAAACAGTTTTGAGACGGCCCCTTACACGATTATTCATACCACTCGGGTAACCACTGTATCTAATGGACTTTACACTTGGAACTTTATTTGTCAAACCCACGGATAGCTGGTTATTGGTCCAGCAGTTTACCAGCCATCTCGATAAACTGAAGTTTTGCATAACGCTCCCTTAGCATTACTTATTTTAGAATCAGAATCATGTTTGTGTATAGCGTCGACTGCGTGGATATCTTCGTAGACAAAGTGGAAAACATTGTCCTTTCCCATCGCGGCAAACAACTGAAAAATTTGTCAAATACCATGAATACTGTATATGCAATCGCGAAACTGCTTAGTAAATACATGTATGTTGGTCATTATTCATTTTAGAATTTAGATTACATGTATTACAGGAATTAATTGATATTATAGTCCGAAATATGCAATAAAATGTTTAGTTTTTAAGTTCTTCTTAAAAACATTGGTGCATGTGAGACCACGCATGCTTCGAGGCAGTGAGTTTCACAGTCTTGCCACCAGGACGCGCCGGTCTCCGGAAGTCCCAGTGGTAGGCTATACGAGAGATAGAGAGGACCCAAGGATAGTTTGATGACCGGAGTCAGCGCCCATGCGTATAGGCCTACATGCAGACTAAGCAGCTCCTTCAAGCATGTCAGGTATTCCAGACTGCAATCCTGGGGAAACACCTTGTGTGTCACTAGAAGGACATGGTGCTCGTGCGTGATCTCACAGGCAGCCAATGGAAGTGTTGAATGACTGAAAATTACTGACGGGCATCACTTTTTTTGGGCCCAACCGATTCTACAGTATATATCGAAATCGCATTACGGGGATAAATCATCGTAGTAGGGAGTTTTCGCAAAGGCCCCGAAAGGCGAACGCGAACGTCTCTCCTTTTGTTCGGTGCTCTCTTCGTGGCATCGAACAATGGGTCTGGCGTTCGCGTTGGCGTTTGGGGGGGGCTTTGCGAAAATTTCCTATTATTTAAACCAAAATCAGATCAGGGGTTCTATAACTTCCATGCCCTACATGCCCTATCGGATCCCCATTAACAAGAGCGGCACGGAAACGCTCCAATGGAAAGCCGCCCTAATGCCAGTGTACAAATAATGGCTAGTGTGAAGCTTTTTTATAAACTGTACATCACTTTCCAGTGTACAGTAGGAGATCCTCAAATCGCGTCACGTAACACGCCAGTCTCTCCAGAACCCGAGGAGCAGCCCGCGTTCATCACTTGATCTTTTGAGACTAAAAAATGGCGGCCCGTCGACCTCCAGCTTAAAGGAGCACGGTACGCGATCTCATAAGGTGCCTATAGGTCGACATTGCGTTTTGAAGTAACTCGCGGCAACTAGCTTTCCAGCGATGGAAGCAACTCGGAGTGACTGATCAGTTGCCGATTTTATCGACCTGAGCGCGCTTGCGTCTCCGAGCAACTGCCGGATCCGCTAGTTGTGCCTGCTGTTCGAGGAACTGCCAGTTGTTCCGAGTTCCTCTCAGTCGCTGAAATGTCGACCTGCGCGTGGTTGGTTTTTGATCTGCGACGGATCCGTCGTGTTGCTTCAAGACGCAATGTCGACCTGTAGGGACCTTCTGGTATTTTGACTGCCGACGTAGAGGGAGCCACCCAGCGGCAGCAATACGAACTAAAAAACCACTACGGAATGTACTTGTACATCGCGTTCATTCGCCGACAACGTAGTTAGCCCCAGGGGTTGGAGGCAGGCACGGCGATGGCAGCATCAGCCGTCGAGAAAAAGTGGCAATACCGGGCTCCTTTAAATGCTCGCCACTGCGTCGCCGCACTCCTCCCCGGGTCAAACAAATACACTGCTACTTTCTCGACATTCAAGGAGACTTAAAGTGACCACCCCTGACATTTCTGAGGATAATAACTGAATAGACGATATCATCACCGCGTCCGTGTCGCCGGTGGGTAGAATGTCACAGTCAACTGAAATAGAGGATAAGTTATTTGAAAGAAATGAATCACCTGCTCTTAATGACTGAAAAATCATCGCTGAGAATACGAAGCTTCACCGGTGAGAATGATGACGTCGATGACATTTATTTGGAAAAGAATTTGTGTCATGAGCTTATCATTCAGGCAAAAATATAGGCAAATCCGACCACAAGAACACAGGCCTATGGTGTTCCAGGACTTAGTTTATAATGGCAAAGTACACGTAGATATCACGAACACAATACAAAACGACAGGACTGAGATTTTTTCCTGTTATCCGTAATCCAAGGGAGATAAAAATGTTTTAAAACGAAGGGATGGTGGGAATTTGAAAACGTTCGAGAAAAGTCTTCTACATTGTTTACTGTACAGTTGGTGAGAGTATACCGGTAGCTTGCGCTGTGGGCGGGATATGAGACACCAGTTTTCATTAAACAATGGGCTGGAGTTCTTTATGTACCACGCTGCGAAACCTAGCGATTAAGCATTTGGAAAAAAGGACTGAAATGTAAATGTCATGCGATAGAACACGTGCAATACTCGGTCACTAACCCACCCAGTCGGCTGTAGTTCCAAAAATAGTCTTTTTGACAGTCTACTCTCGTCTATACGCAGGGATGAGAAGGCGAAAAAAGCTTTGTTCAGAAGCAGCGGGGAGAGAGGAAAGGACAAAATCTTTCGCCGCGTTCTCATTGTTACAACAGAAGGCGCTCATACCTCGCACCAATCCCATTGTGTCCACACAGGCTGCGCTGCGCGAGACTGATTATGCACAGACTGTGTTGCCGTGGAACGCATCACATCGGCCAGATTTGGGTGATCATGTGATACCTCGATCCCTGTAGTTTCTAGAATCAAAATACCTATAAACCTCGCTTATTATGAGATTTGTTACTTGCTACACAATTATTCACAAAAAATCTGTAAATATTTTTGCATTAAACAAAGAATGTTAAGCCAATAACTTGGATTTATTTTTTCCTACGCAGTGATGAGGTCGCGGACGTACACCTCGGCCAGATCTGGCCGAGGTGATGCGTTCCAAAGCTACACAGGTCTGTGCATAATCAGTCTCGCGCAGCCTGTGTGAACACAATGCCGCGTTCTCGTTCATGGATGCACTTCTGGATGGAAACACAGCCATGCAACTGAACGTTCCTCGTCTTGGGCCTTCACCGCGATGCATTCGGCAGGAAGAGTTCAGGCGAAAGAAACGGATCAAAGCGAGTTATGTTTAACATGCAAATTAGAGCTGGCTTCTGGCAGCTTGAATTAAAGGTGGTGTTACGTGATAACTTATCAGGAAAATTCCCTGACAAGAGAAAGTAGGATCCAAACGGCATCAAAACGTGACAGTGGTACGAGCAAAATCATCAAAAGCGATCTTTGAATTGTTGAATATTTTTAATGAATAGCCGTCAACGCTGGAAAATTGGTGAATTAATGGTGTTCTGATGCTGTTCAACGAAAAGCCTTCAGGATGCATGAAGGTGGAATAAGCTTATTCCAGGTATAACCTAACGTTATAACGTGAAGCTATACATGTACATGTACCTGGTGAGCTTGACACCTTTATGCATACGGGCCTACGATTTTTATGGCACCAGCAAACGTTCGGTTTGCGTACAGTACGCTTCCTGTTCGATTCCAATCGGAGATCATAACTACGACAGAGGGCCAGGCACCGCAACCGGGTTCAACACCATGGACGTCTTTTTGCCGGCACGGAGAAAACGCGGAATTCCACGGAAATCCGCCAAGAAATCCGTTACTGTAATTATAGCTTTTAATAATGGAATAAATTATTCACTGGCGATTGATGCCTTATCATGCTTATGCGAGTGTCCGAGGGTTGGAGTCCGGTAGGAAGCTATATGTCTTTCACCTTAGAAACCCGTTATAATTTCATGCCCTGAAAGAACGCAGTAGGGGCCTAGATATATAATAATAATGGAACAACAAGGCCCAGCAAAGCAGTTGGAAATTTTTAACTTTGTGGCCCCCACCGCGCATATTGCAAGCATTGTTTCTGCAGCCCAACCATCAAACTCTACAACAGTGCCGATTTTCTCCACTACGTTACACAAATAGACACTGTCATCGACCAGTCGCCGCCATGTTTGACTGCATCACTCCTCCTAATGGAGTTACCGTTAGGAGCCTGATCACAATTGGTAGATATTTTTCCATTTAACCTTCCGCTGCACTACTTTTCGAGATGGTAACCTTCGAACGATACTAGAGGGTGTTGGTTGAACCTCGTCCCAAGACCCTCTAGTGTCAAGATTGCCCAACCATCTTGCAACCTCGTATCTAGGCTAGTGCCCATATGGTAAGAGATCAAATCCGGACGCCGACTTCGCGGAATTGATTCTTAAGCCTAGTTTATACTTCGACGCACGACCATCGCCGGCGACCGACGCGCGTTCTTGCGTTCGACGCCGACCCCGTCGTGCGATTTGGTCGGCGTCCGATCGCGAGGCTGTTATTACTTGAGTCTTTTCATAACGGGTCGCCGCCGCTAAAGTACGCTGGACTATGAATCGATTCCGCGAAGTCGGCGTCCAGATTTGATCGCGTATCGGACGCCGATGGTCTTGCGTCGAAGTATGAACTAGGCTACACCAACAAGCGCAGATCCACTGGGCCCGTATATGCATAAAGGTGGAATAACCTTATCCCAGGTACTTCACGTTATAACGATAAGTTATACCTGGAATAAGGTAATTCCACTTTTTTTTATGCAAACGGGCCCTGGAGTTTTCTGACCCCATGTCCTGCCCTATCGTCATTATCCTTTCCCCAGGTCTGATCCAGCATGTACCTTCATGATCAAATCCAAGAGGATTTAAACGTTTAATTTCCGACTATCAGCTCGCGCTGTATCTATTGCTATTCATAAGTGGCCCTAAACCACTCTTCCAATCCAATCAAGTGCTCCCCATGATGATTATCTGAAATTAGGAACCAGTCTGATGGTGGTAATGCTGCTGCCATTCTAGGGCAATAATACCATGGATATGATCCATTATATTGAGTTAACACCGTCGTTCTTCTGAAACATATGCACCAATTATGGATCATGAAAAAATTGCTAACAACTGAGTCTCTGGGAACGCGTATGTCGTATAGCTTTTTTCCCCCAGACGAAAGAATTCAATAATGGATGGATATGTGTTTCTCGACGAAGAAGAAGGGATTTTGACTTGAAAGTGCCTGAAGAAGACCACAGTGTAGGGTCGAAAATTTGGGAATATCACTGACTTGTATTACATGTATATTATTGTTTCACAGTGTTGTCGTTTTTGTGCATTAGGGAGTTTTCGCAAATCTGACGAAAAACGAAGTACGAAATACGAAATTGGACGTCATATCCATGACGTAATGTATTTCAGGAAATGGTTGGTACCACAAATATCGCCTGCTGCAAGAGCGTCTTTTAGCGTATGACGTTAGAACGACAGAGGTACGGTGTATATTAAACTTTGAAATTTATCTTTCGTTTCCACNCCACTAATTAAGCAATTGCTAATTAGTTATTTCAATTTTGAAAAATCGGGCCTCGAACGACCATAGAACTCGCCATGCTGCATCCATCACTACCTAAAATCCGGTCATTTGGAGCCGGCTGTACCCGTCATCGCCTCTGAAAACTTCATCTGGGACTTGCCATTGTTCATGAATAAAGTTACATAATCAGTCAATTATTGTGCAGTTTTTCAATTCGGAGATCTGAAACAATCCATAAACTCACATACTGTATTTCGTTGGCAAAATAAACTTCGGTCGTAACACATTCGTGCAATTCAATTTCAAAACGGACCTCAATTGGATGCGTTCACTATCTCCCCCGCCACCTTAAAGACATAGCTTCATACCGGACTCGAACCCACTGACCCTCGCATAAGACATCAACCGTCAGACTCAGGGCTAGCACGCTTTAAATTACCACGGTATTGTCACTTTTTCTCGACAGCCGGCGCCACCGCGCCACTCTCCAACCCGGGGACGAAGAAGAAGGTTGTTAACCCGAGGCATATTCTAATCGCCTTTGAGAGGGACGATTTCAAATGAATGAGAGGGAGGGGTATATGAGGCGGTCTAGGAAAACCCGTCGGATGTCGGTATGATCAACAAGGGCTGTCAGATTGCCTGTGTATTGATCTGCTCCTGTTTACCTGTTACAAAGTACATTTCAGCGATTGAAATGTGCGGCTTCACAAGGCCATTAAAAATTGTCAATAAAGTTACCGTTATAACGCATTTTGAACCAAATTACAAAGGAGAGCGAGACAAAAAGTATTTCCGTGTCGTTGATAGGTACCTCGCGAAATTAATATCCTGTCGATATAAACACTTTGGACTGGCATCCGCCACTTTTTCTTCGATTCTCTATTGAGCCAGGATTTGCTAACATGCACGAAAATTGGACTGGCATATAGAACAGTAATATGTCAACCTCTAACTTTATCCAACGAAAAAAAACCGCAACCTCTAACGTTATCCAACGAAAAAAAAACGCTCCTCAGTGTAGTCATCACATAAATTTAATGCAGGAATTACATTTTGTGCCCTAATTTTAGGTATTATTGCACAAAAGTACGAAAGTTTGTTATCTAAAGGTCGCCGAGAAAAGTGTATCACCAGACATTTCGAATAAGAACTACAGGTGTAACATCTGTGAGTGTTTCTGTAGCTCAGTGTTCCCCAACAATACACGCGGCCTAGAATGGTTATTGTTGGGTTAGTTGCCGCTTAATCCGTAAAGAGGGAAACAATAAGAAAAACACAGAAATACGGGGAACACTGATCGACGTTACACCGGCGTTTCTGAGCTTTTCCATGTCACAACATCATATCTTTCCACAACAAAGTATGTCAAGAACGCCTTTGCATTTCGTCACCATATCATTTCACGGGAAATAGTCTTTATTCGTCTGCATATCAGTAAAAAAATTGTCTCTTTGTTCCATACGATCATGCCTGAGGAAACTAATTTGCAGAAAATGTCACTCTCTCAAGTAAAGCACACCTGAATGAGGGTATCAGTAAATCAAAGGCACATTTGTCTCCCCCAGTATAGTATGGTTTAGACTTTATGTATACTTAACTTGATCATTAAATGTGCTGATACACGACCTTTCCTAAAAAGTCCAAAGATCAAGAGCATTACCATAAGATAAAAGGCTCTATTGGAGACCCGCTCAGGTGTTCGAGAGCCACATTCACCCTTGGAATTAATGGCTACCGTTTAGCTCCTTGAAATCACACTGGTTGACAGAGGGATTTTCGCGGCCGCGCGGAAATATCCCGAAATCCGATTGCTTCTTTCAGGCGTGTGGATTTATTCTGGAGAATCTCAGGCTACCCCGGGCTACAACTCATATGAATTTCCGTTGTCTTCATTTTGTAAAAATTTGGTAGTCTTGCACTTCAAAATGTTCGAGATATCAAATGGTTGATATTTTGATATTCTGATATTTTCGTGATTCACTTTTCCTTAAAACTTTTCGAACCAACAGGCTTATTACACCTCAAAGTATCACATCCACATTTGAAAATCAAAGACTGGTGACTGACTACCAAGAAATGACGAAAAACACTATGTTGCAATAGTTATGGCCAGTGAGTGTACTTCATTTTTTATGGGCTTAACTGTATGTTTAACAATGTCGTTCTTTCGGCATCCATATTTTTCCTGCCTTACTCTTTGCAGACATGGCAGAACCCATTCTTATACACGGTGTTGAAAAAGTCAATACATGGCTCTGAATGGATCGTTTGTGGTGTCTGCTAAATGTCCGTCATTTCCGCCTTAACTGCATGCCGTATTTTTTTCTGCCATTGTTCACTCTGAAATCGACTCCCTTCATCAGCCATTTGCCCCTCCAACTCATTTGCTCAAAACGCAACAATTTCCTTCCACCAGTGTCTGTCATCTAAGTTATAGACGACAAAAAACTCGTCCGGCAATTTTGGCGTGCTTAATGGATCACAAGATGGAACCTCAGTTGAAAGAACTGCTTGAACGGTTTTCTCATGCTCACATTATATCCCATTCACATAACGATACCATTTGCCTTTATTGCACTTGAGCATCTTAATGTTTGTCTGATTATCCTGGATGCTCAGACGGTACCAAAGACGCATTGCCGCTATTGACTGCTCTATCAGCAGAGTAAAAAAATTCAGTTCCAACACATAGACTATGGCCTCTTTTACACTACGTGTTTTCAACCGTGCTCGACCCGTGTCGAGCACGGCGCGGCAAAAAAGGTGATAGTGTAAATGGGTTGGCACGGCACAACTGGGCTCGGCACGGTGCTACTTTCATCCGGGCCGAACCCCCCAACAGGAGGTGGGTTCGACCCGGGTCGAGCACGGTTCCGCTGGAAAACTGCACAGTCATGACAGTGTAAACACGCTACTTGGCTCGGCCCACTTGAATGACTCGCCTTTAGTGAAGTGCGCATGCTCATTTATCGGCCTTGAACTCAACACGTCATTACCGCGAATGATCATGGGCGCAGCCATATTGAAAATAACGGAGATTTCCTACCTCCACAGAAAGGAGAGCCGGCGATTCAGATATTGGCGCGGTTATCATGGTGCAGTGTAAATGGGGTAAAATGATCTTTCTGAGGCGGGCCTGGCCCGGGTCGAGCACGGCACGGTTCGTCCAGGCCAAAATTCTGCGTAGTGTAAAAACGGCTATTGTCTCGACAAGAACTTACTTTCTACCCTGGACCGATATCATTGCGTCTGTCTCTCTCTGCACGTGTCAACGGCTGTTTTTCTCAAAGCGGTCTCTAACTCATTTACTTATTCTGAAATGCCCATCAAGATTCCAAGGGCCAAATGTCTAACCGGATTCCCAAATACCCACTGTAGTTCCTGCATTATGGTCTTTGAGGAAAGCTAATGCACCTAAGTGTCATCAGGCGATCAAGTAATGCACGAAACACTACATCAGATGTGCGCCTTTTATAAATCGTTGGGGAAGTTCTGCGCAATAGAGAGGTTGCGCAGCTTTCCGACTCCGGCTTCAACTACGAGAATGAATTGCAGTCCGCTGTAGACATCCATGATAAAAACGATTTGATAGGCGTTTGCAAATCGTAAAATGCCATAACTTTGTGGCAGAATAAGTTTGACTCGTAATCGGAAGTGCACGTAAATCGCAAATATTATAGTCGTGTTTCAAGTCGTAACGACCAGGATTACGACTTCAATATTCATTATTTATCCGCATTTCCGATTTAAGGCCAAATTTTTCTGCCTTCAATTTATGGTGTTTGACGAATTGATAACATCTATTAAATCGTTTTCATCAAGGATGTCCATAGCGGACTGCAATTCATTCTCGTAGTTGAAGTCGGAGTCGGGCTGCTGCTCAACCTCTCTAATATCTCAGCTGAAGTGATCGAGGAGAGTGAATGTTATTTCAGGCGCTGAGCAGGCGCTGTGGGACAAGAACGTTCGTCGTTTGTGTTACCCGGAACCGAAAGGCGTTTGACACCGTGTAATCAACTGACCAACTCTGTTAAAGACTCTTATTTTTCCCTTAAACGTTGCTCCGAGCATTTTTCATACACTTCCATCATAAAAATGGGAAGGGACATCTTCATCCGCAGGTTGAGCGGCATGTCGACTTTTTTCCCTACAGTACAAGAAGACATTGAATGTTGCGTTCCTGAATTAATTAAGGATTGCTCTCGATAGAATGCAGAGTGCCCAGTTGGTCAATAAGGGCACATGGGACCATCTTGTTAGTTAACTGATGCTATGCATGTATCGGATGTATATACTACGTGGGCTGAGAATTGACTGGGTCTATGTGCATTTTCAGCTTGACCCGAATTCACTGTGCCGCCTATATAGCTATAGTCCCTTGTAGCCACAGGAAGTCAGGGGCAAGTTCAAAATGGACATAGAACCAGTCATTTCTCAGCCGACGACGAGTCAACGACCAGGGAACAACTGGTGGAAACGTTGTGTTGAAATATACTACATGTACTGTTTTATTGATAAGTGAAACCAATGAATTTATCGTTATTTTTCCGCCCATCTAAAATGCCACTCAAAGAATATACATGGACACCCTAGGAACGAGAGTTACTCTACATGGGGCGAGGTTGATAAGCGGCAGTTAGAGTTTTCGCAAAGCCCCCGAAACGCCGACGCGAACGTCTATCCTTTTGTTCGGTGCTCTTATTGTCAATAGGGGTGTTAAGTTTAGCGGATATGTTTAGCGCAGGATAGAGAAGTAATACAGTGGCCCTTTATGATTCTACCAGTCCTACTTGCGCCCGCTCTACATGTATATTACTCAGTGTAAATAATTTTATTTTGTGTCATTCTGTCTGCCGTTCACGACCGTTTGAACGTAGTGCTTCGTGTGTATGTCTTTCTCGTGTAGCGCGATGACCATATACATGTATGGCAAACGTTGTGGTTAGTTTGCGGTTTGAGGCCGAAAAACGCGAGCACTGAGAATTAGAAGTACACAAACAAATTCTCCCCGCAGATAAAGAGGAAGGGCCTTGCGTTTGACGGAATGGTTAATACCATTTGTTACCGCTTGGTGTCAGCAGTGCATGGGACCTCACAGCTCATTAAAATTGAGAATAAAATCCTCTTCAAACAGCCGTGGTAAAGAATGACACAAGAGCCTTTCCTCGCGGTTTTTGCGCCCGACATGACATCTGCAAAATGATTGATACGATAATCGCAAGCTCAAAGTTGACCGAAATCCTGAAAACATCCCGACATCTTAACCACCTTCGTTTTCAATGAGCATCGCTCATTATCCACTTATCCAACCACCTGTCTGTGTCGCGCGGCTCAAGTAGACCATTTCGGTCAGATGCTCCGGTAATGGGAATGGCTTACCTATTCAGGCAGGCAGTGAGTACTTTTTGGTCCTAATCATCGGCGCAAACTAAAAAAAAGACGGTGGTGGAAGCGACAGGTGATCAAGCATAATAATTCTTACCTGGTGGCATGAGACACAGAAGGTCGATTTACCGGTAACTTAATCTTTAATACCTGCAGATGGTGCCTCTTGCAATGATGGGTTCCTATCCTTTAGTCGACATCGTAAGAACGTCTTTGGGCTATGGCTCAGTCACAAATCCAGCAGCCGCCGGAGGATATCTGACATGGGTGTTTTTTTCCGACATTGCTGCGTGGGACGGATTTTCCCAAGTATCTTTCACATATCCTTGAATCAGATGGTTTTCGACGGGCACCCGTGGAACACTGGCCAGTAATTGGCCGGTGTCTGTCGGATTTTGTTCCGTCGAGTTGAGAAATGGTTGGCCGATACCATCCAATCCCCCCTCCCCCACCACCGATGTCCCAGCGGGTGTAGGCTAGCTGTCCGTCCCGCAATCGGCTGATTTTGTAGATCGGCCGGACATCAGAGGGGACTCGGTCGCGCACCTTGCATGGGTGGCTGGTGGGATATCTGTCGGACTTCGACCAGTGTCCGGAGGATATCTAGCCCCCACCCCCGGTGACGGCCAAAAATCGTCTGTTTACTCGGTGCCTGGTGGGGGCTGACGGGTGGCTGGTGGGAGCCCGACAGGCGTGCGCCAATGATTATGAAGGATCCCCTAGCGAGCTGGGTTTCAGCCGCAAGAAAATAACTCCCGAGTTATTTTCTTCCTATCAGCTAATACCCGAGTCACAAATGCAATAGCCGCCGGAGGATATCTTGACATCGGCGGTTTTTTGCGACGTTGCGGTCTGGGACGGATTTTCCCACATATCTTTCACATATCCTTGAATAAGATGGTTTTCGACGGGCGCCCCCCGTGGGACACTGGCCAGTAATCGGCCGATGTCTGTCGGATTTTGTTCCGACGACTTGAAAAATGGTTGGCAGATACCGTCCAGTCCCCACCTATGTCCCGGCGGGTAGCGGTCCGCTGTCCGTCCGGCAATCGGGTGATTTTGTAGATCGGCCGGACATCCGAGGGGACTCGGTCGCGCACCTGTGGGTGGCTGGCGGGATACCTGTTGGACTTCGACCAGTG
>NMRB01002104.1:64165-75080 GCA_002633025.1 Notospermus geniculatus | reverse complement strand
GTTCCTATTTTTTTGTACGTTGAACCTATTCTTTTGTTTGTAATCTCATTAATGCATGTTTAATATTCATTTGGTTCTACCACCTATTCCGCTCTTCTGTATAAACTACATATATGTCTGTCACTTTTGCCCAGGGCCAGTAAAGCCTTGCTTCGGCCCTGGGCTCTTGTAATGTTTATTCTTATTTGCATAAATAAACACTTTCAAACTAAACAAACCCTAGCGGCGCGCTACCGAGCTCAGGACACCGGTAGATGCCCTCGGGCGATCGGCCGGCAACCCGTCATTTTCCCTATTTTTCAGCCCGTTCGGGCGTCGCAAACACATCCTTTGCAGAATCGGTGGAAATGTGACTGGGGTTTAAGCGGCGCGCTATCGAGCTCAGGACACCCTCGGGCCACCGATTGGAAACCCGCCATTTTCCCTTTTTTAGCCCGTCCGGACGTCGGAAACACATCCTTGGCAGAATCGGTGGAAATGTGACGTGAGGTTTGGGGGAGATAGGCATGTTCTCGTCACACAGATGACAAGGTGTTTTCCCCTACTTGGTACTAAACTTCATTGTCGCTGTCGTATCACAGGTCGATCACACAGGTTCTCCTGTGTTTTCATGACAATCGATAAACTACTTTCTTTTCGTCATCTCACAGTGTTAAGTCGCACGTTGATACATTGGTTTCTCTGTTTCTTCATGCCACACGTCGACACGCTGATCTCTCTACAGGGTGTTTCAAAAAAAAGTTGTCATCACTAAAGTATCTCCTAGAACCCAAACCCATGAATATTTCTGGCTCAGATTTTGTAAGCTGTTACTAGGTGTAGACATACTGATAATGTTTATGTATGTTTGTACGAGGGTGTCTTGTTATGACGGAACAGTGACCACAAATGTAAAAGGGTCCGAAATGCAGGTGTCCTCCAGACAATAAAAGAACCATGATGATGTGAATGCACTGGTGTGGGTTCTAGGAGATATGTTAGAGATGACAACTTTTTTTGACACGCCCTGTAGTATGTCTTCATTATCATACGTCGAGACACTGGTTTCTCTATTCGGTCCTGCCACTGGTCAAAACACAAACTGTTTTCTCAGTTTGTGTGTCCAGGTAACACAGCGACAGGCTACTAATTTCACTGTGCTGTCAGAGATGTCGTCATTCATTGGTCCAGCTTTTTGTTGATCTGGCCCCATATTCATAAAACTACATATGTACTTAAGTCTAAGTGTGACACTTATCTTTTGTGTTGAACAAAGGATAAGTGTCATACTTAGACTTAAGTAGTTTTATGAATACGGGGCCTGGACCCATATTCATAAAACCCTGCTAGGCTTAGTTGCCTGCTAAAGTACCTAGTTTGTACAGGCCAATGTACACAACTAGCAGCCAACTAAGCTAGCAAGGTTTTATGAATATGGGCCCTGGCCTTCAGGAATTTTCACCACTAAAACCATCACACTTTTAGCATTGTTCAATCTTGTCCCCTATTTTTCACCCTTTTCCTCTCACGTAATCTATTGACTACTGATGCATATTCAAAAGAAAAGAAATCTGAATTAACTCACGGTCTTCCGAGTTATTTGTACGATTTTTTGAGAACTTTTCGAGGTTATTTTTGAGGACGCCTTCTGGTTTGTCATGTTGAATCACATGATCTCAGCGACACACTATGCTTTAGTAAGACACGGCTGTATGCTTTTCATCACTTGAGAAGTTCGAGGCGTTGTGATACCACCCCTTCGTCTTAGTATAAGGTACCATGCATGCTTAAACTCATTCTTTTCTGTGTAGCTACAGTTTTCGTGTTTAATTGATAACTAAGATCATTCAAATACACACAAGTCATTCGGATAGTCTTGTCGAGCAGCCTGATCGGTGTTTACATGCACTCACGAGCACTGGGGTACAAGGTGTACATCGATTGTGTGTGAATGTATGAACTTATGGCAAGCCATTTGTACATTTATTAGAGAAACACGGTATTTCTAAGAAAAACTTGGTATTTCGATCGAAAAACCATGTATTACGCCGAAAAACATGGTTTTAAGGCGAGTTACTTGGTATTTCGACAGAAATACCTTGTTTTTCGCTTAAAACATGGTATTTCGATGAAAAACTAGGTAATTCAGGAGAGAAACAAGGTTTTGCGGCCGTATCTTGATAGAACCTGGTAATTCTACCGAAAAACATGTTTTTTCGCGAATTACCTAGTTTTAAGCAAGAAAGTTGGAGAAAAACAAGGTGTTTCGAATAAAACTTGGTTTTTCGAGAATTACCAGGTAATTCGATTTTCGCTGGGTTTCCCCAGTCGACCTCGTTCCCTGGTGCGGCGGGTTTGGGAACCAAACTGAGGCCGGTGTGACAGAAATTGAGCCCCAAAACTTCATAGGGCCCTTTTCTGTTGTATATTTGACGAGGTCAACTGCTACTGTAATAAACAGGACAAAGCTAATATTCTGTTGTTCCGCTAATGGCCTCTTTCCTATGTCCGTTGGTCTTTTTGTTTTATGATCAACCGCAGTGCAGTGGTACGTCGCTTTTGTAGCTAACATGTGCCTATTACACATGATTATTGCTTTATTTGTTTATCAAGATGTGAAAACGAAATGATGAACGATGCGAATTTGGATGCCTCCGATCCTCCTGTATCGCTGAGGATATGTTACGCCTACATAGCAGCCAAGCAGATGAAATTGGAAATATGTGTGTCAGTAGGTTCGTTTCGATTGTTTCATTGTTTTATAATCATCTAGTCATTGAGTTGAAAGCAAGACCAGGGAACGAGGTCGACTGGGGAAACCCAGCGAAAATCGAATTACCTGGTAATTCTCGAAAAACCAAGTTTTATTCGAAATACCTTGTTTTTCTCCAACTTGCTTAAAACTAGGTACATGTAATTCGCGAAAAACCATGTTTTTCGGTAGAATTACCAGGTTCTATCAAGATACGGCCGCAAAACCTTGTTTCTCTCCTGAATTACCTAGTTTTTCATCGAAATACCATGTTTTAAGCGAAAAACAAGGTATTTCTGTCGAAATACCAAGTAACTCGCCTTAAAACCATGTTTTTCGGCGAAATACAATGGCCCGTATTCTAGAAGCCTCCTTAACTTTAAGGCCCACTTTAACCTTTTGTATTCTGCCCTGGAAACAATAGCTAAAGGTAAACTTTAGAGTTAAGGAAGCTTCTAGAATACGGGATATGGTTTTTCGATCGAAATACCAAGTTTTTCTTAGAAATACCGTGTTTCTCTAATAAGTGTACAAACGGCTTGCCATATGAACTAGTCACCATAATAAACATAGCGTGATGCTTTGTGCAAGCCTGGTTCCTCCGGCCACCGATGGTGGCGCTGATTGATATTCACAGTACCCCTATAAAAAAAGTACGTTTAAGTCATCTGGAGCTCGATCGGCGTATGTCAATCAAACCCTTAGTAACTAGACCACAATGAACTTAGGGTTTACTCTAAACGGTCCAACGCACATTGTTTTCTAACCAGCTGAACCTTGGTTTGAAATTGAACATACAACTAGACCTTGGCTGGAAGTGTCCTGTCAATAAAACGCATGTCAATAGCCAGACTTCACCAACAATACCAAGGTCTGCCTGACAACCGAAGGTCCGCCCATCGAGCTCCAGATGACTTAAACGTACATGTACTACATGTACATGTACTATAGGCCTTATGCCAGCGAATCGTTATTACTGTTATGTTTTTTTCTTTGTTTTTGGATCCTTACATCTTGCGCTCCAGTGCTAATACACTGGAGAACGCGAATTTGGTTACTCAGGCTCATATCACAAACACGTCCACCCAGCATTCCCCTCGTTTCGCCTACCACATGTACATGTACGTACATGTACATCACACGTCCACCCAGCATTCCCGTCGTAGCCTACTCCCTGTCACGACTCTCTCTCCATACGTCCCTGCATTATTCAACAGACTATCACTTACCTGTCCGTTCGGACTGTTTTCTTTGCCGGTTTTCTGTGAAATCTACCCCATTATCAGTGAGGAATTTTAGACATCCATCACTACGTGGCTTCCTCTCACAGACAGCTGCTGTCTTTTCGCACTCCACGAAACCTTCTTCAATGACATATGCGGTTATTAGAAAGTATCATGTTTACATTCATAATGAAATGTCAGTGGCGAGACATTCAAGTAGGTTCTATCTGAAACAATTTTTCATTTAGATAGAATGTATTTCAGCTGTCAGCTTTAACATTCTTAATGGTATTTGAAACAGCAGGATGCGGGACTGGGATGAATATGGGGAGATCAGGTTAATACTGACGTATTTCTCAGAAGAAAGTTGCGTCTCAAAAAAGCTGTGGGAACGACGACAGACCGAGTATAAAATATACTCAAGGGTAAATACTAATTATCCATTGAAAGAAACAAAACAGAGGCTGTGTGCTGCTAAAATAGTGATAAATTGTCTTGCAAACTGTACAGAATTTTCACTTAAGACATGCACCAAACGAATCGAGCGGGAAAAACTACCGAGCATGATTCCGGAGTCACATGAGGATTTTGTAACGTGATACGAGGCACAGGCTTTTCGAAATGCAATGCTGGTGAGGAGCAATGGAGTGAGCTTGAATTCCATGGGAAGAAAAATGACGGATACTTCAGGAGAGCTCCTCCTGTGCTTCAAGCCCGTGTCACACTGTCCCGAAATTAGACACCAGATGGCCATACGAATATGGAATTTTGAATTTTGCGTGAAGATGGCTCCGAAGTCAACTTCCAGAATCTTGCAAATTTTCGACTCCAACCGGGGTCTTCTTCAGGCCGGCAGTTATCATTAAGATTTCCAAAATTTTCCATATTCGTATGGCCATCTGGTGTCAATTTCGGGACAGTGTGACACGGGCTTAAAGGAGCACGATATTGGATCTCAGATACGTTATTTGACTGCCGACGTAGAGGGAGCCACCTAGCGGCAGTAAGATGAACTACAAAAATGCATTACAAAATGTTCGTAACAAATCGGGTCAATTCGCCGACAACGTAGTTAGTCCCTGACCCTGGGGTTGGAGAGTGGCGCGATGGCGCCGGCTGTCGAGAAAAAGTGGCAATACCGTGCTCCTTTAAAATTCCATTTTGTCGAAATCATAGTGAAAACGTCAACAAAGCGTGATCCCGTCACAATTCAAAGGAAAAGAGAACGTGGTGAACTGCAGAGTTCCGCCCTGAAAACGACAGCTTAGAAGAAATTCTGCGGTTTTCTACAACCTTCACCAACATGTTTAACTTCAACTTCAAAAACTTCTTGATGGGAATTCACCATATGACAGCGACGAATTAGGATTGATTGGGGCAGCCGCATGCAATCATTCAACCTGTAGGTAAGCCATGATCAGAGAGGAGGATTTAGCAATAAGCAAGGGTCTTAAGCGGTGATTACCTCAGATGGGGAGAGATTGACCACTCGAGAAAATGTCATCCGATCATCTGCTACATGTTTGGTCTCAGCCTCTTTAGGGCGTAGTGGGTAAAACGACACTCATGATGCTCATTACCTTTCCGAGTCCCAGACGTCATTGAGTACGCGGTCTTTTCATCTAATAACGTTGAGTATATTGAGAGAAACGTATCCAGTGTCAACTCATTTGTCACTTCATGTGGGGTGCTAGCGAAATGAAGCTTCAAGGACAAGAACTCGGCGAACTACATGTACTTCAAAATTGTCCTAGCTACATGTACAATGTACCATGCAGTTGGAAGAGAAGGTACTCAATAAAATTGGACAAATTTTCTTCAAGAGTACACTGTAGTTTACCCCTTCTCGCTTCGAAGGTATGCTTCTACGAGTACGAGAAAGCCAGGGGAAGGGAAGTTATCGTGAATAATGATGACGAGGCAGCAATAACGAGCCAACCGACCGAGGCACATGCAGGCGAGGGCTGGCTACTTGCAGAAAATCAGCATTGTCAAAAAGAGAGTTAATAGCTGTGGTTACACTACATAAAATCGCCGGATTTTTTGCGGTCACACCTATGAATTGCCTGGCTTCAAGAAACCCCGTGTCTGAAAAACACGAGTTTTTGAAACACGGCAAGCTCGCCGTGCTTTTCGAAATCCTTGTGTTTTCGTTAGTTGTTAGCACGACTACAGATGGCACAGTGAGCCATTAAGTGACGTCGTTTTCGCGCCTCCAACAATTTGCGCCAATACAGAAATAACCGAAGAGCCGGTGCATGCAGCGCACCTGTCGCCGGGTTATTGAACTACAATGTAGTAGTGTGACCTCTCGCTGGGCTTTTCGTACGTGCACGGGTTTGACACGGGCCTGGAAAAACACGGGTATTTTGAACAGGTGTAACCGTAGCTTATGTTACTGGAGCCCTTAATTCTTTATTTATGCGGGACTGCAGAGAATCAAGTGCGGAATAGTGCCTAATTCTAGGAGAGCCAGTGAATGACGCGAAACGTAGATGAAGTGCAACAGACATGTCACGGCACGGTACGTGTAGCTCTGAGCTTTCTACAGAAAGCAATAGAACTTAACGCAAAATTGATGTAGACAGAGATGCAACCTGGAGACAGGCATGACAGACAACACAAACAATACAGTGATGAAACATGGAGATACAAAGGCTGGAAAGACCGAACATCATTAAAATTTGGCCAGTGAAAAATGTGGCCAATTCCAGCGAAACTCGCATACAGAGTATACAAGTAATGTGCATGTACATTTATGGATATTAGTTTATCTACACCTGGTACCTTGAATATTTCAAATACTACTGGGGCAATTTTAACACGATTTGTTCCACATGAAAGAACATCTTGTTGTTCATACTTTTGCATCAAAATTCTGGGAAATTGGAAATATTGTAATTATGTAACCACTCATCAGAAAAACCCTAAAAATCAAGTTTTTTATTATGTAATTTGTTTGTGATTTTTTGTTGTAGTTTTGATAGAGTAGAACTTTCTAAGGATTTTGGGCTTCGTTTCATCCAATTTAAAGCTATTGAGTGTGGTTGCCGAGATATTTGAGATTATCAAAATTTCGATAATTTGCGGATTTCCAATTTTTCACAAAATTTTGATACCAGTAGACAGAACTCGCCTAAAAACGTAGAAGTATGAGTTTTGGAACTTTCAGCGTAAACTGGTTAGAAGTTAAGCAGATTTTTTTCAAGATATCAACATTTGATATTTTGAAAAATATGCAATATTTCTGTCCAGTTAAGCAAAACACTTCCCAAATTTTGTACACCCATATTCTGTGGTTAGCTTTATCTAATTGCATCAAAATTTTCTAAAAGGCACGAAAATCTCAAATTATTAGAATTTTGATAATATCAAATATCTCGGCAACCACTCAACGGGTTTTGATGAAACAAAGCCGCAAATACTTAGAAAGTTCCACTCTATCACAACTGCAACACAAATCACAAAAAATACACAACAAAAAGTTTGATTTTTAGGCTTTTCTGATGAGCTATTACATAGTTACGATACTGATATTTCCAAATTCCCAGAATTTTGATGCAGAATATGACCATCAACTTGAAGTTGTACTTTCATGTGGAACAAACCGTGTTAAAATTGGCCCAGTAGTTAATATTCAAGGTATCAGGTATAGATAAACTTATGCCCATGACTGTACATCAGAGAACCCAAACGTCCAGACACGGACATTAGGGAGGTTCAGAAATCAAACGATAAAAGTAAACTTTACGACAAAGTTATTTTTCATAATACACATTAACCAGATTTCATATTGCATTTTCGGTACAAAAATAACGTTGTCATGGTTGTCGTTAACGTTTTTGTTTATCGTTTGATTTCTAAACCTCCCTATTTACAGAGGAGAACATTTAATTGCCATCTCCACACACTGCGTTGCCAATAGTCCATGAACTTCTGTGATGACGATGTACATGTATGGCAGGCTGAACAAGACTTACAAATGAACCCGGGGTCAGAAATCAGAATATTACGGAAGGAAATAGAACTGAAGCTAAAGTTGCAAACACAGAAAGCAGCCAATGAGATTAAAGCCACAAAGCCAAGAGGGAAGAAATGAAAGTCAGAGCCAACACTTTGATCCAACACCGAGCTTAATTCTCATTCATTGTCAGGAAATTAGATACCGTTTCTTCTTGCTTAGAAGTGACCATAATGTATGTTCATGTGGAGACCAAAGTACACATTCAATTTGGCATTCACTGTCCGTAGTCTCTAATTATACAAACGAAGGTGCTAAGTTCATTGGTTAAATCCACTTTACGAGACCTTTTTGTGTTCTTCGGAGTGGTGGCAGGTGAGCTTGCTACCTGATTGCCGTCTCATTCATATAAATAGATGTTTCGTTCATTGAACCCTTTTCTGAAAGGTAGGCGATTATCCAGTATCACATTCAAGGGTAGCATCATCAGTTGTGAGAGCACCTGGCCTGACATGTAGCCATCTAAGTCTTAGTGCCCTACTAAAAATGAACGTAGGCCGCTCACTATGCTCTGTGTGAATACATTAGCTCTTTGTGCAGTTTTTCAATGTGTGCTAAATAATTCGCCTTGATTCCTTGAAGTACGTATCAGACAACTATTTGGGGGACATTCACTAGGCTAGAGACCTCTACCTGCCTTCTCCTGACACAGAAAATACCATAAAATTCAATACAGAGGTGATTAACTAACCAGTTTTACATATCCCATTCTTTCTAAAACCATTACCGTTTGAATCCCCCGATGTGTTCCCCTGCCGTCACAGGGCCGGGCACGTTCTTCGTTTGAAATAGTTCAGTCACAGACGAATTTTCGCAGTTGTACGGTGGGTTTATTATCTGAAGATACATAAGGGAATAAGAAATAAATTTTTTAAAGTGGAAAATAAGAAGTTGGTAATTTTGGCATTTTGTGCGAATTTTTCTATTTCTCAAATTGGGATATTTTTTCCCATTTTGAGAAATACATGTATCGCCCGATGAATCAGACAAAAAGATGGCACGTCATTTTAAGAACATTTCTTAAAATGGGAAAAAAATTCTATCCCAATTTGAGAAATTGAAAAATTCGCACAAAGGTGCCAAATTTCCCACTTTTATTTCTTACTCCCTTACATGTAATTCCACCCAAAGCATTCAAATGGTTGATAGCACTGCATACTAAGTTAATCATTATGAGGTTTCGCGATTCTGACGAAACGCGAAGTATGAGATACGAAATTCCAGGACATAATGTATTTCTGGAGATGGTTGGTACCACAAACGTCCCTGCTGCCAGTGCGTCTTTTAATATATCATGTAAGACCGAGAGAGTTATGGTGCATCTTGAATTTTAAAATTTCGAAACGAAAGATAAATTTCAAAGTTCAATAACCACGGTATCTCTTTCCGTCAAACGTCATATGCTAAAAACCACTCTTGCAGCAGACGATATTTGTGGTACTAACCATCACCTAAAATACATTACGTCATGGAAATGAAGTCCAATTTCGTATTTCTTACTTTGTGTGTCGTCAGATTTGCGAAACTCCACTATTTTCGCAGTGATACCTAAATTCCACTTCCCAGTTGGGAATCGTTATTCAAATCTCTACAACTATTAAAATTCGGAAAGGACATCAGTACGGACGGTACACCTTACAATCGTGACGTTATACCGTATGATGTCGATGATGTTAAGGTTAATTTTACAGCAGACCTTGTAAGTAAACGACGATGGAGAAAAAGATGTTCTCGGCGCGGAGGAATTCTCTTCCAAAAAAGTTAGTTCGTCTCTAATTCATACATGTGTACCACACGTAAGGACAATTACTCCATTGGCTGCTGGTTGTTTGCGAACTCCATGCTATCAATGCGCCACATGTGCAACTAGAAAAACGCGTGAATTACCCCAAAGGAAAACACCCTTTGCAATTTACATAATTAGAGGACCTGACTCCCCGATGGACTTATCTTTCCTCCGCTTGACAAATTCAGACCTGTATAGTGCCACATACTCTGATAATGTCAAGGAAACCACAGGTATTTTCATCACGCGATGCTGCATGTTAGCCCGAGTAAAACCAAACTTCTTTTCATTAGACTAATTGCTTGCTTGCATGTGCCGTCCGCAACAATTTGCGTCCACTGTTTGCAAACACGATTATACGGTGCCTCTTTCATAGACAACCGTGGACTACTTTTTTTCCGGGCCCATGCACTTTCGTCATGGGTAGTCTATTTTATGCCAACTATAGCGAGGTTTCGCAAATCTGACGAAACACGAAATACAATGTACGAAATACGTAATTCAACTTCATTTCCAGGTCCTAATGTATTTCAGGAGATGGTTGCTACCACAAATGTCCCTGCTGCCAGTGCGTCTTTTAGCATACCATGTAAGACCCAGAATTATTGAACCGGCCGGCAGTGGGGCTTTTGTAGGGGTTTACCATTATGTAGCCTTCTGGCGATGTAAAGCGAGCCTCACACGGGGACGGTTCTGATGGCGGTTCAACACGGTTCTCAAACCGTGGTGAACCGCCAAAAATGACGGCGGTTTGGCACCAAATCTGTGACAAAGGAGGTGACAACACGGTGTGACTAAGGTGGTGATGCGGTTGTCCACGTTCAAAGGAGGTTAATGAAGGTGGCCACGAGGTGTCATCAAGGTGGCCTTGCGGTCATACGAGGTGCTAGTACGGTGGTGTACGGTGTTAACACGGTTATATGCGGTCCAGAGGATATTGTGCGGTGGCCACAAGGTGTTGGTCGGCAACAACACGGTGGTAACAAGGTTATCAACGGTAGCATCGCCACTTGCTGACTCTACCATGCCGTCCCTTCGTTTCAAGTAGGCCTCACACGGGGACGGTTCTGACGGCGGTTCAGGACGGTTCAAGACCGTGATTGAACCTCAATAACACCGCCTAGACACCGTGGAGGTGTTCGCCATTGACCGTC
>NMRB01002104.1:52319-63469 GCA_002633025.1 Notospermus geniculatus | reverse complement strand
GCCAGTCGAGTCTTCTCTATGATTTCCCAAGGAATTTTGACAGAAACCACCAAAGCAATCAAAGCTATTGGTAAGCATGTTATTCCACACCATATCGTTGCCTGAAGACATCGGTGAATGACTGGCCACTCCGCTACATACACCACTGGGAATGGCTGACTTGTCTTCGTATCGCCATGGGGAAACAAAGGAGAGAATACCGTTAATGCTTAATGGATAGAATAAATTACCAGGCTACCGTTTCTCTTGTTTCGTTTACAATTCCCTTTCAGGATATTTCCCTCATGTTTTTTTTCTAGATCATCCACTGTGTGAAATCATTATTCCCGGCATGTTTGTGTCGTCTGCTTTTAATACTGAGTATCTGTTAGGGCAAGCAAAAAATTTTTTAGTTTATCGTCCGAATGGTTCTTGAAAATAGGCAAGGGGTCACTTTGTATTTTTTATTTTTTATTTTACTTTGGTACGAGGAAATTACAAAATCAGCTCCTCCTGAGCATGTTATGTCACCACCCCGACCCTCTAAGACTGGATTTTGTCACAAAACCACTGAAAATGCATGAAGAGAACGCTTTGGAAACTGTTGTTTAGAGATCTACCGCTTGACGGCGCTGTGATACGCGGCGTGGCGTGAAATTCAAACTGATAAAAAATAAAAATACATGTAAATATGGCACGGCGCTGAAAATTGGCGCGGGCGGAGGACGATAAAGTAAAGATTTTTTTGCATGCCCTTATCTCCATTCCGTGTCTGAACATACCCGTGTCAGGTAAAGGTGCTGGGATTCTACGGTCTGATTCAGATAAGTTTACTTGTATCTGGATGTAGAGATGTAGGATATATCGATTCTGAACACGGCTGCTGACGGACGAGCGAGGTGATAGGTTGTTTTTTATGAAAAGAATATAGATAACCGGGAAGAGAAAGAAATGGAATAATTATTTGCACATAACATTCGAAATCGGATATAAAAGTCAATAAGGGTGGTTTCGATGACGCACGGTCGGCGCGACGACTACGGATAGGTGCCGTGACGTCATAATTTCTGGCGCATTCATGACGTTCTAAGCCATCGCGCTAGTCGTAATCGTGTCGTCTGCACGGACAGCAGCGCTGCTTCTAGTGAGTGAGAAACGGATAGCGATATAGGCCGAAAGCACCAATATTTCGCATTTCAAAGCGCCATAGATGTAACCGTTTGAGTGCGTGGTTTCTTCGAAACCGCTCTTACTATCCGTTACGGCATTTGCGGGTACGGTTAGCTAATCGTATATGTACGTAGTCGTCGGACTAACCGTGCGTCATCGAAACCGCCCTGCTATTGATTAAAAAAATTGTGACACTTTCGGTAGCATTTTCGAGCAACAATTGTACTTTGGTTTTGAGGAGATCCGACTAGTGGTCTTCTTGACTGTTTGGATCCCCTCGTTAAAAATAAATAAGTTTAAATTTTAAAAAATGAGTGGAGAAGAAAGCAGAGGCCCCGTACGAAAAACATCCTGGTGTAAAAAGGCTGCTGCTTCCATATTTCTACCACTTCCCAGGTATTCCCTCTCCTTATACAAGCTTCTGCAGCCAAACTGTTCAATTCTTTATCTATCACAAGTAATTCGATTCCGGACACATTGCATGTATCAAGGAGTTAAATCCATTACAGTCAGCAATGATCAGACTTAAGAGATAACTATAAAGTCAAAAGATGAATTGATCGAACATCTTTGAAATCCACTAAAACTCGACAACAAAGAGCTACCATTAAGAAAACCTTTATGTGACGCCATTTAAGAACAATACATGTATATTGATATTATTTTGAAAATTATATACTACTTTGAGACTGAAGGTCACAGGGTGGTTTTTGAAATACCTTTGATATTCAGTCGAAGAAGAAACGAAGGGTTCTTGTCTCTGTCGATTAGGATTACTAGTATAGAAAAATGTTAATAAACGTAATTACATGTAACTCTACGTTGCTACTCTGACTGAAGGCAGAATGTTTGCTAGGAAAGGACTTGTTGCCAGCTCCAACATGGATTTGACTAAATTGCAAAAAGAAAATGGTAGTTCATCACCAATGATTGGTATTTAATTCAGTGCACGCGAGTCACCCGTAATTATTACTCTTAAGTTTCCGCGCATTCAAAGACATTAATATCAACTTTGTTGTTTTTCTTAATCAGCACTACAAGAGATCATTAAAAAACAAAACGTTAATTACAGAGGCATTTGATCAGAAAAAAAACCGTTGACAAAAGAATGATTTTCTTCCTGTAGTTAATCTAACATTGGACCTTTGATGGATGCATGATCATTTATTTTAATTTCTACTTCTTAGTCGTGTCATTAGGGCAGAAGATTTGTTACATTCTTTGAGATGTGCAATGATATGATATCCGGAGAGCAAAAAAGTGTTGACATAAGAAAATCACGTGTCTTTATTTCACAAATATTCGGGGTACAACCCCTTCATCAGGCTACAGATTAAGTATGAACTTACTTGAGCTTGAACTTTAAGTATGTTAAGCATGTTGAACCTCGTGAAGTTCAAGTATGGTAGTCATGAAGGGGTTGTACCCCGAAAATAGCATGTTGAACCTCGTGAAGTTCAAGTACATGTATGGTAGTCATGAAGGGGTTGTACCCCGAAAATAGCATGTTGAACCTCGTGAAGTTCAAGTATGGTAGTCATGAAGGGGCTGTACCCCGAAAATAGCATGTTGAACCTCGTGAAGTTCAAGTACATGTATATGGTAGTCATGAAGGGGTTGTACCCCGAAAATAGCATGTTGAACCTCGTGAAGTTCAAGTATGGTAGTCATGAAGGGGTTGTACTCAGAAAATTTGTGAAATAAAGAGGCATGATTTTGTTATATCATCAAGTTGTTACGTCAGTATCACACTGAGTGCTCCCTTTCTTCGCATAAAGAGTCAAAATAACATATCAGGAGGTAACGAACCTCATACCAATGCGTTAGAAGGTGTAAACAGGTGGCTAAACCAACCTTTCAACATAATTGCCGTTTCTGAATGGCTCTTTATGCTATGAATCTGTTTTTACATCGACCAGTTGCAGTTAAGAAAAAAGTCAACACCTCAAAATCACTGGACGACCATAGGGGTGGGGGTCCCAAAATCACCATCATAAGAATTTAGCCTAAAACTACCCGCTTTAAAAGCCCGAGACTTCATTTTGATCGTAAGTTGCCATTATCAGATTATCCATACGAAGTATGACAACTCCTTTTAACCGATTTTATCGATTTCTTGACGACGCTTCGGGTTTATCGCTGACGGTGGCCCTAGACAATGTTTGTCCTCGTGTTTAAAAGTCTAGTAAGAAGTTTGATAGTATCAAAGGGTTTACCAGCTACTTGGTGTGCTGTTTCAAGTGCATTCTTCAGAATCCCTAGCATAGCATATAAGCAGACTTGAAATATCCTTTGGGTAGCATTATAAGTTGAAGCGGGGTATTAACTGGTGTCACATTTTCATCCAAGAGCGGGCAGCTTGATGTCAGCTTCTCTGACTTGTCATTTGACTCTTTTTCTGGGTTCCGAAGGATCCTTATTTTCCACGTTTGGTTGCTCGCCCATGCCAGCGTGTGGTATCTTCAATGTCGGTAAAGCGGGTGATCCACTTTGCGATTTTGGCTTGAGACGGGGTTGCGGTCCCTTACGATCACGATATAAGGACTTCCGATTGCCATATAAGGTAACCGCAAGGGAACGCAACCCCGTCNCGCCTGTTAAGGCGGGGGGCTACCTACATGTATAGCTGAGCTCATTCCCTAGTGGCAATTCACGGTATATTCCTTTGTGCGCTGGTCAAACGACCAGTCATTCACATTCAGATTAAATCCGATCATTTTGATATACTGTTTTCGAAAACCAATCTTCAGTGTACGTGCCGACCCTAAATCGTTTGTGTCCACTGCGGGTATTGTTCAGCTCTGTCACTGGTGCTTTGGTCACAAATGGCCGAACAGAGTTTACTCAAAGGGCGGGAGAAGTGCAAATCTACATAACAAAGAAGTAACTGGCGAGCGGTATGGAAATTTTCAAATTTCCCAAAACAAGTTTTCTCTTTTTTGGACACATATATTTGAAAAATTTCTTTTGGATGTTATTGCCATATGTGCATTTTCGTGCAACATGATCGCCATTTTTGGATAGTTGGTCGGGAATATGAAATATTTCAAAAACTGTAAATCGAGACTTTTTTTGGCATTTAAATAGTTTATACCAATTAAATGGAAAATACGTTCGTAAAAACGGATCGTTAGGACCTGCAGGCATCAGGCCTGTATGTATCAGACTATGTGGGAAACTGATATGTCGCATACCAAGTCTGCAAAATTGTTTGAAAATTCAAATTTTAACAATTTGTTATAAATTAATTAACTCCATCCTAATTTGTCAAAATGAACAATTCTTTCGCAGAACGGGAGCAAAAAAGGTTGTAGCTAAAACATTTCGTTGAAATCAATTAGTTACTTTTTGTCATGGATATGTTAGGACGCTTGTTTTCAAAGAGCGTCAATAAAGTCGGCATAGGTAGCCCCCGCCTTAACAAAGGCTTCACGGTCGCGAACCCCTTGTGAAGCCTTTGTTAACATTTAGCGTGTACGTGCAGTGTGTAGTTCTATGTGATTGCAGCCTCATGATCATTGACTTCTAGAAGATCTTTACTTTAAACTATACGCATCAAATGACAAACCACCAAGAACCAGTGTACATGTGAGTCATCTTTATTAAAGTGAGTAGTGTCTTCATCCGCCTATGGTGACGTAACGCAGAACGAATGTATGTACAACAGCGCATCCCTAAGATTTTATAAATTCGTAACCCTTGAACAACCCGATACCCAAGGAAATATGTGTAGTTTCTTACAAATGACAGAACACAAACGAAGCTTCGTCCATTGAGAAAGAGGTCTTTTTCCTTCGGTGGCAATATGATATGGAAGAGGAAAGAATAGTAACTTACTAATGTGAAAGCCAATAAGAATGGTAGTATTGGGTTATTCCTCCGAAAAGACGGCGACGTGTGTTTTTATACTATTTCTTTAGGTAATTTCGCCATTTTTTGAATCATATGGAACATTGGTTCTCTGTATTCTGGGAGCCGGACACTTACCGATTTGCCAGCTTTTTTCATCGTTCATCAATTTACACATATACCTGTACATGTATATTCCTCCGAAAAGACGGCGACGTGTGTTTTTATACTACCTCTGTAATTTCGCCATTTTTTTGAATTATATGTAGGAGTGGTTCTCTTGATTCTGGGAGCCAGACATTTACCGATTTGCCAACTTTTTTCGTCGTTCATCAATTTAATTTACAATTGTTCCCAGCTACATGTATGATAATAAACAGGAAGTCAATTTCCAGAATCTTGGCAATTTTCGACCCCAACCGGGGTCTTCTTCAGGCTGGCACTTTCAAGTCGAGCTACCAGAAGTGTAGCTCGACTTGAAAGTGCCAGCATGAAGAAGGGTTTGGGGTCGAAAATTTGCTATAGAGGCTATGCACGTGACGTCATCAGCGAGGTGACGCCATGTTGGATGGAACGTTGTGACATGCTGACGCAGTGCATCTGACCACGTGCTCCGTCCATTTTCCATCCAACACGTGGCGTCATACCCATTGATGACGTCATTTGATGACTCTATATTAAAGATTCTGGAAATTGACTTCCTGTTTATCATCATTTTGTGTATTGTCAATTTTTGTGCTTTCTCTTTCTTTGGACAAGCTACATGTATTGTATGATAGTGATTTTGAATGTTTCTAATACCAAGCAGTCTGAAGCAGCCTCTATCTGCCTCACGAAAGAAATGCACCAGTCATGCACGTTGTTTAAGAACGTACGGAATTTTCCCCCTTAGAAGGTTGTACGACGCCTTCACCACGGTATCGCTGGATGCAGCGGAACGGAAGTACACCGATCGCTTCTTTGCTCACCCCGATTGCAGGGGGCGGGGTATTTTGAATTGATTGCTGGGCTTAAGACACGATTCGACAGCTTAATGTATATTTAAACGCTCAACATCCGGCATCTTCTCTCAGCACACGACTCTGCTGTTAAGGCTGATCGAGGGGGCATTAACGCGGTATTTTAACGTCTGAGGAGGCAGGTATATTAGTACTTTAGAGTAGATCTGCAGATGCTGTGCCTCTTCCGTGCCTGTAAGTTGGCGGTAAATGTGGATATCCTTCCTTCTGATTTATGAGACCAACCGAGTCGAAATGACCCCAGTGCTGGTCAAAACGGCCCCGAGGGACAACCGTGAGCAGAAAAAAGGTGCTAATTTGCAGCTCGTGAGCTTGTAATTTATTGGGTAACCGGTGTAATATCGGTACAAAATATATAACAGGGCCGACCCGAGGTCGTTTTGTTAATCAGAAACCGGGTCGTTTTGACTGGGGCCGTCTTGACTGGATACCCAATGCAAATGGCGGCAATGACGACGCACAGAGTGAAAAATGGCGAACTCGTGGTGTCAAAACTAAGAGAATTATTTCCTGACGAATGATATCCCAATCCTGGGTGAAAAAAATGGTAAAGTCTGGCCCTCCATTTTTTGTCAAATGGCGAATAGGTGTCGATTATCTGACCGGGAGGGGGGGGGGGTACAGAGTTCGTATTGACGGCTGCATTGTCCCGACAGGTCGACGCTGCGAGCGATGTGCCCGCAGCGACGTCACTGACGTCATTTTATACGTTGAAAATGTGACCTGGGCCCAGTTGCACAAAGAATCTTAAGTCTAAGAAAAAACTTAAGTCTGAAATGAAGCCATCTGATTTGCTGAAACCTGCTCACATGATGACTTAAGTCAAACTTTAGACTTAAGATTCTTTGTGAAACTGGGCCCAGTACATTTTTCTTCAGGAATAATGAGACGAAAACGTTGCTCTTATAGCCAACCTATCTCTTCATTTCAAGGAAAAAACAATGAGATTAAAACAATTTTCATGTGCCGCAGGATAATGTAAGGTTCACTGTCAGGCGACCAACACAACCGGGTTATTTTCACGCCATAAACAAATGGAAATAACGTTAGAAAAAAGAATCCGGGCACATCTCGCAGCGCCACGTCTTGACGTTAGTTCCGCAGGTTCCCCATTCTCCTAGTCTCGCGCAGGCAGATCCTCGGTCTACCAATCGAGGGTCTGGCCACAACGTCTAAAACTTTTGTGATGCTGGTTTGCGCACGACTGCCCCCATCATATCCCCGGCCCGGCGGCATCGGTCTTTGGCAAATTTCTCGACAAAGACGACACAGTTGTCCTGCGTCTGTCTCCTTTAGTGTCACTGATGGAGGATCAGATCATCTATTCAGTGCTGCGGGGAAAGACCTCCATGGCGCGATCAAGGTATTACCAAGCTTTGCTTCTGTCTGACTGAAGTGTTAAATAGACCGCCGCCACTTTGCAGTCATGTGACCACCAAAATGGCCAATCAGCATGGCTGTAAACATCTGGATTCAAAATTGACCAATCAGCGTTGCTACCAGGATTTCGGTATTCTCGTAACAAAAATTGTTGAGGTTGGTCTCAGTCTCTGAATGCTGCGCAGTTCGCGCATGCGTATTACAGAGACTGAGTGCCTCAGTCTACCATTCTCCTCCTTGGTATTAGAAGGCGCCCAAAAAAAGCAAGACGTAAAAAAATGGTTAAGCACATATGGAAACAAGAGATAAGAAATTTTCCCCTGATGTGGGGCACTAAATCACGCAGATGATTAATGATGATTCTTGTGGTCTTTGATGTATCAAACAGATATTGAATAAACCAACCAGAAAACGGAAGATTATATTTGACTCAGAAATATTTCATTTATGCTTAATGGGTCGAATTGATGCCGGTTAGTGAGGGTTCCCTCAGCCGAAAAACATTGAAATACGGTAATAGTTTTGGGGGCGTAACTGCGTCGCATGCAATAATAACAATATGGATCACTCTGTTTTTCTCCATTTTGTGGCACATGTATACATGTAATGGCAAGTAGTTTTATGTGACTGTACTGGAAATCCTTTGAACTAGACTGCTACCCGGCCCTAACAATTTTACATCGGACTTTTGCATATATTAGGACCGGTCGTGCCGATCGCGTTCGTGAATCTGATTGGCCGGTGTGGCCCAGGTGGTAATTATAGGAACTACTACATGTATGTTGATGCCTTTATATTTTTAACACCTTCGCGATTGGTGGATTTACTGGGTCAATAGAGGTCACCTTCCATCTGCATTCCGGTACGTCAGCCGTATTGAGAATTGAATAAATTTCCATAATTCACATAAAATTTCCAAGTGACGTCACTAGCAGAATTCCTACTAAACAAGCCACGACTGCAGCGCGCAGGTTGCATCTGGCTGGTAGTGATGGTCCATGTGAATGTTAGTCAAAGAGCGCTGAAATCGGCTGCCGGGACTGTAATACTCCCCGGGGAGTGGAGATATGATATTGGAATGAACAGGCCTATAGCTGGGGGCAATAATTGTGAAGTGACTTGACACTTAAATGTGAACTGTAATGTGCACTATAAGCCCGCACACATTATGTTGGACGCAAATTTTGTTTGATCTAATGATACAACAAGACTGAGAACTCCACGAACGATGATGTAGCAGGGTCATATGTGTTCATTTGAATAGGCGTACGTATATTTGCACCTGGAACACTAATGGCGCTGAAAATAACTATGTTATCCTCAGAAAAGGAATTCAAGGCAAGTTGACAGGTTCATGTACCCGGCCACCATAAATCGTTGAAGCTCCTGCCTATTATGTAAAGCCAAAATTCAGGCAGTGAGAGACATTAAATTTGATGGCAACACATGGAGTGTATCCGTCAGTTACATGTACTTCATCGTTCTCAGTTCAATCTTTATGTTTGATTCCTTTATGAGACTGTCGCCAACATCTTCATCACTGCAAAAATACGTCAAGAGAACTTAATTAGAAAGAACGCAGCTAATTAGCAGTGTTACAACCTTTCGAGCCACCCGCATTTTTACAAACACCCCGTAATATCCATGTGGAACGCATCCTTCTGGCTCAAAGATGTCACAGCACAAGACAAAGACACCCATCGCGCGTTGCATTATTAGACGATGCTTTCAGGGAAACTCGATTATATGCATAAAGAAAATGACATGAGCAACTATCAGTGATATGCTCTTAATACTGCTGCCCCATTAGGTTACACAACACTCTGCAGATCTCCTTTCCACTAATATTGCCTATTGCAATTTTTTACCAAAGCGGAATAAATCAGTATGCTTGCCGATCATGACTTCAACTCTTAAGGTCTCGTTTTTTATACAACGTATCTCGAGTTCAAACAAGGAATCATCTTCCTAAGCAATCGCACTTGGCAATTGATAGTCAGGCTTTAACCGCGAGACATTATAAATTCAAGTTGAGGCGCTGGATACTCTCTGGAGAACGGGCCTTCATATTAGCTCATGTTTGCAAAACAAAATTTGAATTATCACATTTTTTGCCACCAGGGGATATTTCTTTCCGAATAATTCCGACTTCATGAATCAGAAACATTTCTACTTAAAGGTGCCCTGCAGGTCTAGCATCCAATGGAAATACATGTACCTAGTAAGTTACATTTTTGGAAAAAAATCAGTTAAGGCCAAATTCGTACTTGCTAGGTATTGTTTTATCATAATACACAGTTTTTGTTTGCAAAATGTCCGCCAAAGCCTTGGAATGACAGACGTAAAAACCTAGTAGGTGCGCCACTAAGTCATCAGATTTGTGACTTATTATGTAATTATCTTTGCAAACTCAGCATGAAAGCAGAGGTAAAACATACATGTAGCAAGTCGCATTTAATCCTGTTATATAACATATTTTTAAAAAACATCTTAACATGTACTTCAGAACAATTAATTAGAAGTGTTTTCCACAACAAAACTCTTCCAAGTTGTCATTCCAACTCTGGAAACATAAACCCATTTTTCGCGAAAATACCAAAATGTGACATACAAGGTATTTCCATTGGACGCTAGAGGTAGCCTCAGTCGATTGGCATGAGAATACTACTCTGACATGCATTGCAAGTAAAATTCACTAAATATCAACATTTGAGCCAAAATCCGTTGGTAGTCAGTTGCTAACGCCACCTGTCATGAAGTGAGCACACTGCTATGAGCCTACAGCTAGCTGCCTATAGGGTCTCTTTAAGGCTTGTGCGATTAAAAACCGATAGTTGATTTTTCCCGCACAGGCAATGAACGATGAGAAGGAAGACGAAAAAGTCATTAAGGATGAAGAAACTTTTTGATAATCGCCTTTGTTGGATGCAGCTTCAAACATGTTCATAGGCTAAATGCAAATAAAGACAAAGGTTACGTTCTGCCACTTTCCCATGCCAGCGAAGCATAACTTTCTGAATGTCACACACAGTAAGGTTCATAAATTAAGGAATCGATACCGAATTGGAGGTATTGGTAGTCCCACAAAACCCGCGAGGGTGGAGCTAAAATGCAGACCTAAACTGGAGGCGCTTCGACGAGGGTTTAGGTCGGAATAACAGCTCCACTCGAGCGGGTTTGGTGAGACAACCAATACCTCCAGTTTGGTATCAATTTCTGTTCTAAGCCACCTTTCCACAAAATCTCTCTGGCCCTAAACATTCACATTCAGGTTTAGCGCAATTTGATTGCAAATATTTTTGAGATGTTCAATCCGACCCGGCATCCGGTTCACGGATGACGCTACCACGCGACGTCAGTGAATCACGCAGTGTGTCACCAACCTGTACATGTGTTCATCCCCGTGTGCAGCCTTCACAGCATGCTGCAAGAGTCGAAATGAGAGAAAGCAGGAGGCTTTCTTCAACTGACTTTCCGCAGGATATTTACCTAATGATACAAGGCATGGTTGGGGTAGGTCACTGAGTATCCAGCTCGCCCACATTCTTTACACTGCCTCTCTGAATGCTCGAAGCGAGAAATGGTGGGCGCCATTTTGTAAACACTCACCGGGTTTGGTTGCCACGCCAAAGCATGCTGTGGTTAAAATTTAGCTGAATGCATAGGAATACAGAGTACTCGAGAAATTCAATAATGAAAAAAAGACAAAGCAAGAACAAATTTGGCGTTCGCGAACGTCACATGTTTGGTATT
>NMRB01002104.1:26430-50035 GCA_002633025.1 Notospermus geniculatus | reverse complement strand
CTTTAACCCATTCGCCGTCTACTAATTTAGGTTCTGGTAAATCCGGTTCTGATAGTTCTGGTTTTAGTTGAAGACTTTCAGTTGGAAGATTCTGTGGTTCACGGTTACCTTCAGCTTTGCTGCCATTCTGTTCTTCTAGTATTTTTTGCCAATTCTTTGGTCTCTTTGAATAACCCCAATATCTGCTCATTTATGTAGAAAATTTTATTAATAACTCATACTGAATATTTGCGTCATTAAAATTTATTTTGTTATTTTTTTCATCTGTGATCCAAAGTCTTAATTTGTTAAATCTTTCTTTACAAGGTTTTTCTTTCATACTTGTTGAATTGTGGGAACACGACGTATACTGTAGCATTTCTCCAAAATCGCATTCCTTAACTGGTAACCTTACAAATACATCACTTCTCTCGCCATTATAAAGTATATGTTCTGTGTTTATTATGTCACAGTGCATAAGGAAATACTCGAAAGGTTTAAAGTTAATTGGATTGTCGCCTTTTATTACTTCTTTTGTACTCTCTATTGCAGTCGGCCCTATGTATCTATTATAGAGTCCTAATAATTTTTTAGAATGTTCATCTATAAGAAGTTTATAATCATCAACAGTTTTTCCTCTAGCTATCCTAAATAAAATTTGTATCTTAGCATGATATGGTCGTAAATCAAACGAAATCTTGTTTCTGTCTATACCTTTTGCTTGTAATTGATTTTTAAATTCCTTGTTGAATATAGGCAATGTATAAAATCCATCTGGCATGATAATATGTTTCCCACGGCGATCTTCATAAATAACAAATCTAGTATTATTTCTTGATTCTGAAATATTGTAAAATGTACAGGGTATTCCTGCATAAACAAGTCTGATACTTTCTACATTTTCTACTTCCTCATCTGATTGAATTGTTAGTTCCCCATTAACTGCCACGAGCGCCACCCAACGTCTCCTTTGTGAACGACTCCAAATCATGTCAACGTCTTTGTACAGCGTGCCATCCCAAATTATCGCTACGTTTGAAAAATGTGAACGACTCTGATAAGGAACGTCTCCAAATTTTCTTAACGACTCCAGTACCACCCAACATCTCCTTTGTGAACGACTACAAATCACAGCTAAACGTCTCTGTTTTGTTAAAGAATGTCTTTGTTTTATTAAAGAACATCTCTGTTTTCTTAAAGCACGTCTCTCTGATTTTGTAACCTACGGCTCTGTTTTGTCAACGTCTACTTTTTGCGGATATAACCGCCCATACCAAACCGTTCAGTTCAATTCATATCCAGCCGAGATTCCTCAATCCAGTGAGAGGAACTTCTGCCACTTATGACCTTTTCCGACACGAATTCACTGAATGGTCAGTATAGAAAATGTCTACCCATTACAGGAGGAAGCTCCGAAGAAATCGCTTCACCCAAAACTTTTGGGTGAAGCGATTTCGTTTGGCAAAAGGCGGACCGATAGCCAATTCATTACACTAACTATGCTGCCACCTTTTAAGTAGTGGAAACACGGGAATTCGCAGCACAGTTTTAGACAGAATCTGCCACTGCTTCCCCAAATATGACAACACAGACAGACTCGAGCGTGTTTAACAGTTCGGGAAATCTGTAGAAACTATTAGGGACGGAATTACTGACCGATTTCACACTGGTCGTCCATTGTTCCAGTCGATGAGACAGTATTGTGGATGTCCTCCTCAGAACATTAGTATCAATACTATTGCGCTGTTCGATAAGCAGCGACATTTCTTATTATGGACGTTTATGTTGGTGACCAAAGCAAGAACTTGCTCACGAAAATCATGGGCTTGGGAAAATTGTGACAATTGCTTTATACACGCCGGTATACGTTGACTACGACTGGTCGAGTTGAAGTCATTGACCGAAAAAAACAAAATTGATATTTAAGGAGCGTAAATACAAGGAGAAACATCGTGGGCTTGCAACCTATGTACGGGTTTAGCCAACTGCTTCATACATGTAACGCCTGTGTGCGCTGACTCCGACCGGTCGAGTTGAAGTCACTGACCGAAAAAATCAAAATTGATATTTAAAGAGCGTGAATAAAAGGAGAAATAAAAGTCAGATGATCTAATGCCTGCGTTGTGAAGTTTGGAATTAAGAATCACCTCCCTCTATTATTTCAAAGGCGAAAAAACATATTTTATTACGTGAAGCAAAAAAAAAACAGGCATATATACCCATAAAGGAATCAAACATGAAGGTTCAGCTGCGAACGATGAAGTAACTGATGGATACACTTCATGTGTTGCCACCAGATGTCTTTGACTGCCTGAATTTTGGCTTTACGTAATAGGCAGGCGCTTCAACTTTTTTATATGGTAGTGGGGAACATGAATCTGTCAACTTGATGCCTTGAATTCCGTTTCCGAGAATAACAGAGCTATTTTCAACAGAATTAGTGTTCCATGTGCAAATGTACGTTAGCCTATTCAAATGTACACAGATGACCCTGCGCTCTCATCGTTCGTGGGGTTCTCGTTAATTCAGTCCTTTTGTATCATAAGATCAACTAGTCTGAATTCAAGGTTTGAAGGGATGCTGTCCACATTTATAAAATGCTAAATTTGTAAGTTGAACCTTTATGTTTGATTCCTTTATGATTGTATGAACAGAGATGCATCGTTTAATAAACCAAGCCAAAGCACTACATGTAGGCCTACATCAAATCGATCTAAATTTCCCTCGTTAATGACGATCGACAAGGTATCACAAGGCTACTGCAGATGGAAGACATCTGGCGGCACAGCACCGGTACTCTTAACCCCCCCCCCCCCCTGCGTGGCATTTTTTGTATGCCTGCAGGGGCTGGTCTTGGCAGGGATTACTGCTAGACAGATACATCCAGAATTGGATCGACATAACCCCAGGGTCTTTACTTAAATGGTGTATTAGTTTCCCTTATCGATTTTAGGTTGGTTACCTGTATCGCGGCTCTCCGAGTCGGAAGCAAAAATATATGTCATAGAGTACTCTGTCAAAGGCGGATTCGGCGATGCTGATCAGTTTCCTCTTAGAGCAAGGAAAAGTAAGCGTTTTGTTGTCATAATATCTCGTATCTCAAAGGGAATCATGTAATGCTGGAAAAAGACCAAAAATACAAACAATAACTTAGTCATGCAGGAAATAGATGCATTAATGCTCTGGGCTGAAAGCGACGCTGCCGTTGTCTAAGATCTTTCCTTCTGTTCCAGCAAACGATTTTCCGCTGTGTCTTTGACAGTGTGTTTGTTGGCTTTTGCGTTTGTCTGCAGATGGATATCGACGTGTTTTTCCTGGTTTGCTCTTTCTTTATTTATTAGTACATGATTCGTCCATTGACTATGTTGCTCCAGACATTGTGATTCATAACAACCACTTCCCGTTTGTCTGACAATTTTCAATATTTCAGCACTCTTCCGTTGTCGGGTTGGGATGGAATGTGTTTTGGTTCTTAGCAGCGTCGATATCAGTTTTATAGGGTCGAGTTGTTATTCAACCTACAATTTATCCCATTGCTACTCGTATCCGCCCGAAACGGTCACTAATTCTTGGACATTGGAAACATTAGCCGTGGTTACACTACATAAAATCCCCGGGTTTTTTGCGGTCACACCTATGAATTGCCGGTGTGACAGGAATCAACATCCTGGGAATGCAAGTCCGCTAATATTGTAAAGTTGTATTCGAATGGTCATGGTCTCTCTAGCCATAGATTCTAATCCCTCGCTGAACAATAAGACCGGACTTCAATTCCAGGGGGACTTTGTTCCCTGTCACACCGGTGTAAAAGAATGTTATGTCCCCCGATATGTGATGTCCCCCAACAACACATTTACGGATTAAGCAGCACCATTGAATTGGACTCTAGAGAGACCAGGACCCTTAATCCTGTGACAAACAATGCAGGGGGGCATCAGAAGGGTGGGGACATTAGATTTCATCACACCTGACTTCAAGAAACTCGTGTCTGAAAAACACGGGTTTGGGGAACACGGCAAGCTTGCCGTGCTTTTCGAAACCCCCGTGTTTTCGTCAGTTCTTAGCACAGCTACAGATTTCAATTCAATTCAATTAGATGGCGCAGCCATTACATGTAACTGACGTCGTTTTCGCGCCTCCAACAATGTGGGCCAATACAGAAATGACCGACGAGTCAATGCATGTAGCGCACCTGTCGTCAGGCTACTTAAATACAATGTAGTAGTGTGACCTATCGCCGGGCTTTTCGTACAGACGGGTTTGACACGGGTCTGGAAAAACACAGGCGTAACCGTAGGTACTATTGTTACCGGTAATTAACTAGAGATTAGTGATGACATCCTCACGACAGCATGGATTGTGATTAATAAATCGACACGGTCCAGCGAATTTTTTCACGGTCCAAATCAGTTTTCCATAATTGAACGCGAGAAAAGGGAAACAAATACACAGCGGTACCGGTAGTTCGGGAAAACCATGTTGGGATGGGACTTCTTCAATTCAGACACACCGCGTCAAATGTTTTACGTGAACCTTCTTCTAAGGGCCAGTAATGCCCTTAGGTCTTGGCCCTTTTAAATTGTAACTGCGGATTTTTAAATAAAACTACTTATCAACTGAACCCTCTTCAGCATGTTTGAACCTCGTGCTTCGTGTGCATGTCTTTCTCGTGAAGCGTGGTGACCATATATGGCAATCGTTGTGGTTAGTTTGTGGTTTGAGGCCAAAAACCGCTTAAGATCTTCATCCCACCACCTTTGCAATTGGCTAAATTTTGTGTCATGTACTCAGTAGAAATAAATAACCACCGAAGCTGAAGGGGATAACGCCGTCTTAGCTAAGTGATTTATGGAGGAAGTGGTTCGCACTTCATCAGGCTATTAGAAATGCTCTGATGATAGATACCCACGGTTTAGATTAGGGTCGTAGCGACTGCGTAAAGGAAAGTTTACAGAGCCTTTGATTACTGACGCACACGTCACTCGTTGGTCAGACACCAGTTGTAACTAAACCACCTCGTTCGAGAACCCTAAAAACCCTGCAGCAATGTCGTGATAGTTTCACTTTACCGCTATTGAACTTTGTGGAATGAAAGAAATATTTTTCACTCATCATTGCTGGTATAAATGTACATGTAGCTTCGAGCCCTCACATGCCATGATATCTTCAGGCAGTTTATTCGCTCAGACTCGCGGCCTGGACTGCTTTCACCTTCCATGTACAACATCGCTCGAAATCCGGCGCACAAACAATTTATAATAAGACAAGCTTAATGATACCCATTACTGTCATCATACTCACGTTGATTACAAGGGTCGGGACACGTCGGAAGTTTTCGAGGTTATGACAAGATGAGAGCATCTGCTGTATCTTAAGCACAGGTCGAACGGATTTTAGTCAGTTTAAAAATTTCCATAAAAACGGACTCGCCGAACGTGCTGAAGTCACCAGTGCCATGTTACCTATCAGCAGAATGCAAAAGCAACGGTGAACAGGTGTGATAGAATCTAATGCCCCCGTCTTCCTGATGTTCCCCTGTATTGTTTGTCACAGGATTAAGGGTGTTGATGGGCCGATTTCACAAAGGGTGTTTAAGACTTGGACGCGTGTAACTTCGTCAAATGCATGGTGGAAGTGAGTGCATTTAGTGAAGTTACACGCGTCTAAGGGCCGTATTCAAGAAGCTTCCTTTAGGCTTCCTTTACATCGAAGTATACGGTATACGAAAACACCGGTTCACAATGGCTTCACGGTGGTGAATCCTCGGAATGCCTTTGTTAACCGGCGTTTTCGTATACCGAATACTTCTATGTAAGGGAAGCCTAAAGGACCACTGTTACAGGGCGCTTTGTGAAAACCTTCCTTTTAAGAGATTTGTTCATGTGGTAGTTTCCTTGACATGATAATCTTGTAAATTTACAAGACTTGTTCATGCCAATTATCATACGGTAGTCTGACCTGGCGAGAAAGTTGTAAAGTTACAAGATCTATTCGTGTGTTTGTAAAAAATAGCAGTAAAGTTGTAAAGTTACAAAATCTGTTCGTGTGTTAGTAAAACATACCAATAAAGTTGTAAAGTTACAAGATCTATTCGTGTGTTAGTAAAACAGAGCAGTAAAGTTGTAAAGTTACAAGATCTATCCATGTGGTAGTAAAACATACCAATAAAGTTGTAAAGTTACAAGATTTGTTTGAAAGGTAATATGATGTAGTCTTAAATGTTGTAAATTTACAAGATTCGCTTATCTGCGTATGGCGTCGTTATAGAGTCATATTGACAAGTTTGTTTTGTGAGCAACTTTTTACAAACTTGTAAAAATCAGAATTTTGGTACTGTTCTATGGGAGTTTCAGAAACTTGTAAAAATACAAGATTGTGATAATGACAACAAGAACAAACTATGCATGCAAGTTCAATACGGAAAGTTGTAAATTTACAATTTTACTCCTCAACATTTGGTTTTGAAACGGTAATTAATGTCAGATGTATGTTCATCGAGAAACTTGTATTTTTACTGATACTTACAGGTTTTTTCAAAGAGAAAAGTGTTGTTGAATTACTAATAAACTATACATTAAAAAGAGAAAAATATTTTTTTCCTTTTAAAAAAAATCGCCTTTGTATTGCATCTTTCTGTCGACAGCCGGCGCCACCGGCACCATGCTTAAATACTGTAGTAAAGCCTTTCGCCCCAGTGTTGGAGAATGTATGATTACAGTCTCGGTCACCCAGCCGCTGGGGATCGAACAAGTTTGTGTAGCAGTACTGCGAAACGAAACGGCTGGCTGCGCGAGACTAGTTGCATGCGGTAGTTTACCAAGTCGTTAATAGAGGTCTCCCCCTTAACGCGGGCAGGTGTAACGCAGGATTGGGAAGCAATACTGTGGTCCTTTAAGTGGAGGTGGACCTTTAGCTATTGTTTGCAGGGTAGAATACAATAGCTAAAGGTCGACCTCACACTTAAGGAAGCTTCTTGAATATGGCCCTAAGTCTTAACACCCTTTGTGAAATCGGCACGGTGTCTCTAGAGTCCAACTGAATGGTGCCGCTTAATCCTTAAACGTATTGTTGGGGGAAATCACATCGGGGTACATTGGATTCTATTACACCGGGAATGACGGGATTCAGTGGCAACTCAATTCCCCATTAACGCTTCGGTGAGTGTCTTCGCCCGTCTCCAATAACCCCAAGTATTCTGCGGTCTTAATTGCTCAGACACAGCTCCATTTATACAGCTGGTCAGAATCCAGGATAAATCAAACCCTCAGACATATCAACCTTCTTGTTGTTCTCGTCCTGGGCAAGGTTCAGCCTTGCTATTAGCAAATGCAGTTTCCTTGTTCGCGCCTAATTCTCAATGGATCGTCCTTAATCATAACTAAGAGGGTACATCGCTGTATGGCTCTTTTAAAGCGCAAGAGGCTGATGAGGAGCAATAAAAACGATGAAGAGGACACTGTGAGGTACATACAATCAGAGGATGAGTACACTGACAGCTGTAAACTAGATTCAATCAAGGATTCCTCCGCGGCCGATTGCGGGGGCAATGAAGGTCATCCTAATCGAAAACAGGTGGAAATGCCCCAGTCGGCTAGGGGGACGTTTCAGATTATGGTAATGCAGTGCCAACCTGCCACGTTTTTGACTGTTGGGCAGTAGGTACTCTTTATTTTCATGCCTCATTTTTCGTTTCAGATACTTTTCTCGGGCATCGCGAAACCGATTGTCATGAAACCTCGTCAGAAGCAGTATAATAGTGTTACACTGTTCTGTCCAAGCCGATCCACCCACCTAACCCAAGGCTGAATAGTCGTATTTTTCTTATTTTGGGGCTAAAATGAGCACTTTCTATGTACCTCTGCGTGGTGCAATGACTGACGCCTTTGGGGCCAGATTCAGCCATCGAACCGTGTATGGGAAGATGAGATGTCTAGTATATTAATTATCCCTATGATTTTTCGCAGGGATGAAGGGCGCGAGTCGGATTATTTTGATCGGTGAATCAGGGGTATTTTAGGCCTTGATCTTGAAGCAGTCGTTCATATTTTAGGCCTACACGCCCACGTTTCTTGACCCACTGGCCTGAATAGGCAAACAATGAGTGTCCATGACCATGACTACAGCGATGTCTTCTGATAGCGGTATTCTGACTGAACGATAACATTTAAAGGGACAGTCTCCTGATGGTGTTAATAATAGGAGTTGTCAGCGAGTTGACCAATAGGTGTCACTACGGCCCAATTCAATGCATATAGCGGACCCAGTCATTATTGATCGAGCAGCAATCACGTAGATTTTCCTGTACATTGGTCCGCTAGAACTTTGCTGCAATCTGTTGGCAATATGCGCGGCTGACTGATCCTATTCCACGGGAAGGCCTTCTGATTCAAGGGGGACGTCTGGGTATGGGTATTGGTGGTATCCCGGGGTGTAAAGGCCACGGCGAGACACGACCCCCCTCAAATCACCTAGTGCCCAAAACGTCGCTAGACTTGTCTGCGTTTCTTTGCGTTAGCGTTTGCAATGATGGTTTTGTCTGCGTTTCTTTGCGTTAGCGTTTGCAATGATGGTTTTATGCAAGTGGTTTTTCTTCTGGCTGACATTTTCAGGAAAGCCGAAACGGAAAAGTACATGTTATCTCTCAGTGACCTACAACCTATCGACAAGTGGATCATATCAATTATATGGCAGAGCTTAAGCATAAAAAATATCTGTCTACGGTGTCGAGCTGGGGAAAATCTGCACTTTTTTGCCTCAGGCGTTCAACACATCCGATCAGACATGTCTTGAGTATGTTGACAAAAAAGCCCACACTCCATCGTTGATGTGGACCCTACGCAGCCAATGAGCACTGATCGATTTTGGATCACATAATTAAATGTAAAAAATGCGAAAGTAGTGTCAGAATATCCGACTTGTTCTTGAAGTGTGTGTATGCCAAAATACCGCCTGAATAATTTGCCCGAAGCGTTAAAGATGCAAATGAGTTCGTCACGACTGTTTGAACCTAGTGCTTCGTGTGCATGTCTTTCTCGTGAAGCGCGTGACCATATATGGCAAACATTGTGGTTAGTTTGCGGTTTGAGGAAATGTTGGCAAAGAGATTCTTCATGAAGCAATCGGCATTTAGTTTGGGCCACATAAAAAAATGGTGATCGTCCTTTTCTCGGGGAGGAGGTGGGTAGGGGGAGGCTTTTTTAAAAGAAAATTTACAGTGAATTGGCATGAAGAATGAGTCAATGGTAACAACCAAATGCCTTGAAATCGCGTCCTTTGTATCATCCCAGGTGCGATATGAACTGAACAGCAAGTGATGCCAATGGTCAAAATTTATGTAAGAGGGCAATTTGAACGTTTTTTTTGGAAAAAATAGAAAAAAGTTATTTTTGATGAAAAAAAAAATTTTTGCAAAAAAAATTAAATTTTTTTTGAAAAAAACCCCGCGTCGGGGCCGTTTTCGCGGGTCGGGCGAGGACGATCACCAGCTTTCTTTTTTATGTGGCCTTAGTGATAGATCACTGCACCAAGTTATAGAACGATTTTTAAAGATAAGTCTTTTACTGTAAAAAAACAATGGCATGAAACTTTGAAATGGGCGTACACATGGATTACAGCCTATTGTAAGATCATTGTAAATAGGTACAAAGAGGAGGGCCTAGCGTTTGACGGAATGGTTATTACTAGTTGTTACCGCTTGGTGTCAGCAGCGCATGTAATTGTATTGCGACTACACCAAGGTGCCAAGCACCAAGTAGACAACGCGGTACCTTGGAGGAATCCGTCACTATAATTCCTCCAAGGCGGTACGAATGAGACAGAATATGTCTGGATGCAGACAGGTCAGAAATGCCATGCGTTATCCTAAATTTCAAAGTTCGGTCTTTATGTCTACAGAACAATGTCTACAATGGTTTCTGATCCCTTGGCGGATCATGCATATCCTGAGCGATATTGGACATGTTGGAATAATACACTGACTCAGTATCGAATTCTCTTCCACAGGGAAGATTACATTGATGTGTTAACAACGACATACATGTAGACTCTCGCGAGGTCGTACAGAAATTTAATTGGTCTGGAACATTCTCCAAGCATACATGTAAGTCTTGGTCCCTCTGTGCCCCAGTTATCGTGCTTTTGTTCAGAAGATGTACATGACTGTGCAGTGTGTGAGACAGATGTGGACGTACATGACTCGATACTCCTCGGTAGTTGTGGACAATGTACAAATACTGTATATACCGGAAAGAAGAGGCCATTGACCATATTCTTTGCCTCTCATTCGTACTGCGTTGCTGCTCTGTATGATGGGACAGAATCCAGCTAGGCTTATTCCGAGCAGAGTGAAGGAGGACGTACATGTATGTAACCAGAGGGACAACTGTAGCAAACCGAGAACACGACAGAAAACCGTACCTCGTGGGCTTGCGTGATTGCTCTTCGTGAGGATTATGTAGGCCTACATGTACGCACATGTACAGTCATGGACATTAGGCTACATGTACATGTATCTACACCTGATACTTTGAATATTGTTCACGAAGTGACGTTATTTTCGTGCCACATTATTTCTTGTCACACGGGTTTATTCACTTAATATAGCACCAATTGGCACGAAATTTCACTAATAAGTGTAATGTAACGCCAAGTTATGTCTCTTATAGTAGAATTTACATATTATTCGCTTTTTTTCGAGAAATCGACACTTTTGTTTGGGGCATAATCGCCGATGTATGGACGATGTATACATCATCATGAAACGGCATTTTTGTGTACAAAATAACGAGAGCATGCAAAAAAATCAGAAGAATATATCACCTTTACACAACGATGTGTATCACGATCTCCTCCCCTATTTATTTTGAACCGTATGCAATCCTTCATCCCAGAGAAATAAGCAGAAATATCCAGAATTGCCCCGTAGCAGACGAGTCAGGTCGCCATTTTGTTTGATCCACGCATAACCGACGTGTATGGAGATACGATGTGTGTACACACATACATGTATAGTGCACGAATGTTCTATTCAGGTAGCCTTCTTGGGACTAAAATAAAGGGATGCCTTATGGATGAGTTGATGATTGGGGTCAGTGTTGATGGTGAATATAGGCCATCGCCGCATTTGGGTAATCAGTATTGTCCAGTGGGTTTAGTGTTACGGCTATGGTTGTCTATGACCATGGGTTCGAGCCCGGGTGGTGGAAGAAATTTTTTTCTCCATTTCTTTTCTTTTATCCACAAAGATTTTCTTTGTTTGGATGTAAGGACTTGTCCTGCTACCGAGTCTCTTTCCGCTGCCCAAACCAAACATCTATACCCCCCATGATCTGAACGTCACTTCGTGAACACGGTCGCCACCAGGCTTGTTTCAAATACAACTGGGCCAAATGGGAACACGGTTTGTTCCACATGAAAATATATCTTGTTGGTGATATTTCTGCATCGAAATTTTGGAAATTTGAAAGTATCGTAATTATGTAATAGCTCATCAGAAAACAACACTAGAAAGCAAACTTTTCATTATGTAATATTTTTGTGATTTTTGTTGCAGATGTGATAGAGTGGAACTTTCTGAGGATTTTGGGCTGTGTTTCGTCAAAATATGTCGAGTGGTTGCTGAGATATTTGAAATTATCAAAATTTTGATAATTTGAGATTTTCGTGTTTTGTAGTAAATTTTGATGCCATTAGATAAAGCTAACCTCAGAATATGGATTTGCAAAATTTTTGAACTTTTTGCCTTAACTGAGCAGAAATATTGCGTATTTTTCAAAGTATCAACAAGTTGATATTTTGAAAAACATGCTTAACTTCTAACCAGTTTTGGCTAAACGTTCCAAAACTTCATACTTCTTGGTTTTTAGATGAGCTCTGTCTACTGATATCAAAATTTTGTGAAAAATTGAAAAATCTCAAATCATCAAAATTTTCATAATCTCAACTATCTCGGCAACCACTCAACAGATTTTGATGAAACAAAGTCCATGAACCCTTAGAAGGTTCCACTCTATCAAAACTGCAACAAAAGTCACAAAAAAGTTACATTAATAAAAATGTTGATTTTTAGGATTTTTTTCTGACGAGCTATTACGTAATTACGATATTTCCGAATTTCCAAAATGTTGATGCAGAAATATGACCAACAAGATGTACTTTCATATGGAGCAAACCTTTTGAAATTGCCCCAGAAGTATTTGAAATATTCAAAGTATCATGTGTAGATAAACTTAATGTCCATGACTGTACATGTAAGCACGACATCAGCCCCGGACACCACCAGTGAGCTTCGAACGAATGAACATCTGTATTCTGTCCCATCATACACAGATGTTTTGATGACGAAAATGCAAATGTTCAATGCTTGTCGACATTGATTTCAACATCTCTGACGGAGTGTTGTGTTAAAAATTCAATTTATTAACGTTCCTCAGTCGCGAAGCGTTTGTGAAGGTGAGCGTGAATATCTGTCAATTCAAATAGATTAACCTATCGTGAACTGTCACGGTGACTTAGGGCTTTACGATGTCTTTCTGTGAATAGCTAACAAATCGTTTGTCCTTCAGGATTTCCTTCGTCGACAGCAATTTTATTTACACACCATGTACTTGGTTGTAATGTACACCGTGTGGAATAGAACCAGGGGGCACGGCTTGTACAACGTCGTTTGGATGATCAGGTGCTGGCTGCTTATCACGACTGTTTGAACGTAGTGCTTCGTGCGCATGTCTTTCTCGTGTAGCGCGATGACCATATATGGCAAACGTTGTGGTTCGTTTGCGGTTTGAGGCCGAAAAACGCGAGCACTGAATTAGAAGTACACAAACAAGTATTCTCCCCGCAGATTCAACCTTGATTAGGTAAGAAGTGACGCTAAAAAGTTACAGAAGCTTTTCTTGGTCCGTCAAGAATAAACGGTGATTTTTGACTTTAACCTGTTTTCAATAGAAATTCATTCCTCTTTTGGCATTGTTCGCCTTTATAATTTGTGTGAATGGAGGTACGTTGTATTGTATTTTATTGTGTAGGCCTACTCGAAACAAGTGCCGATAATTAGAAATATTGGCAAACTGATTCTTCATGAAGCAATCGACCTCAGTTTAGTGAGAGATCCCTGTCCACTACAGAAGGGTTTTTTAAAGGCAGACTTCTACTGTCCAAAAAACGGCATGAAACTTTGATATGGGCGTACACATGGATTACAGCCTATTGTAAGTTCATTCTAAAGAGGAAGGGCCTAGCGTTTGACGGAATGGTTATTTCCAGTTGTTACCGTTTGGTGTCAGCAGCGCACGGGACGTCACAGCTCATTAAAATTGAGAATAAAATCCTCTTCAAACAGTCGTGTTATGAAGCTGCAATTCATGTGACCATATTAAACACTAGCCTACGGGCCATATTCATAAAGGGCGTTTAGCCTAATCAGCGTACAAATTCTGCATTATACAGGTTAAAGGCCTAAAAATTATTGTCCTGCCTTCTGTATGCTGCCTGATCTCTGTTTACCCACAAGATGATCACACGCGTCTATCTTTCCTGCGTCTCAGTGTGGGAGGACAAATTAGAAAGTGTTAAACAAATTATAGACAAGCCTGCCTGATCGTTCAACATTTCCTTTGTCCTCTTGGACGTGGACGCAGGGCAAATGGATATGATTAGGGAGGTTTCGCAAGCGCCCGGTTAGGCCCTACGACGACGTTTATCTATTGTGTGGGTATACCCAAACCTCCCTAATATCCTGCGGGTAAACGTCTCTGGTGGTGAAGCACCATACATATGTACATCAGGCAATCGTTTTCTAGGCCGTTCACCTGTGTAATCCAGAATTTGTACGCTGATTAGGCTGAACACCCTTTATGAATATGGCCCTAAATTGCCACCGGGCATTTCTGTTTTTCTTTACATGAAACGGGTAAGAGAGAAACGTCTCTTCATCTATACATTCAGACAACTGTGTTAAAGGTTACCCATCAACAATGGCCCTTTTCCCCTTATTACCTTGCCAACAAATCCTTGAACACTGCGGATGAGATGGTTGAACATGCCTTATCATCTATCTTGATTGCTTTATGATCAACTGCCAGAATTAGAACTCGAGGAAGCGTATAATAGATGTGGACATTTATAGGTAGCTGATGACAGTAAAAGGGGATCAACCATAAAGAAAAGGGCATGAGGTGTTGGCGCGGGCTGGAATTGAGCGGTTGTGACTTCCACAAGGTTGCAATCAGGACTAATGATCACACACTGCTATTCCGCCCTACCCAAATAACGAATGTCTTTAGGGTATCACAGAGGAAGCACGCCCACGTTATGCAGTTGACCAGACATAAATGAGTGAAGAATCTTGTTGATACTCTATTCCCGTTATTCCGAAAACGTATCAGCGAGGTGTTTTTTTGGATTCCCACCTACATGTTCCGCATTTAATAGCTTTCCTAGAACCCATTGGTCATTTCGTTATGACAGCAGGGAAAACTTCGTAAGTCCCATTCACATCAAAAGTCCATGAAGCTGTTGACTACCGAAAAAGGGTTATTTGTGTATTATTGCATTATTTGTATTATTTTTGTTATTTTGGGATTTTTGTATTAAAATTGTCATAACTTTCTTGATATTTGACTGATTTCATTAATATTGATGTCATTTTAAAGCTCTTTTCAAGCTCTTTCGAATGATGCTCTTTTGGCTAATATCGGACAAATTTGATTTTTTTAATGTCACATACATGTTTACTCTTTTCATTGATATGCCGTTAATTAGCTAGCAGCTACATGTAATTACTAATTAAGGAGAAACTATTTTTGCGGGAACTTTGCATTTTCTGATAGTTCTGACCTAAATCAAGTGGAGTTCTCTTGCCCCCAGAAAGTCACCACGAACTCAAAAACTAAGCGGCGCACAGATGATGCCCCATGGCCTAATAGGGGCTCCCTTTAATCCGGAAGAATCTGTAGATAGAGTGACAATCTCCGCGGGGATTCATAATTAGTTGATACCGCGAGAATCAATTGTGTATTTCGTCGAATAGAGTCTACCCACTATGATCCTTCAGCTCAGTCTGCAAAACTCCATGGATAAAAGAAACATCAATACCAACGGTCGCCCCTTGGATCCCATCTCCGCACGCTACCACAAAATCGTTAGGGATACGATTTTGTGGCTGTTGAAGGTCAGAGTTCTCCAAGCTTAAGATGGTTTTGGCGATATTAAACAATGATACATATAATTATCTCCAAACGGTTTGGAAAGCCATCCCCGGGAGCAGATAAAAGGTGTGAATGTAATGGTATCATTTTGGTAACCTAGCAACTCCTCGCTGTCTAACTTCGGTTGCCTTGTCAAAGATCATTCCCTCGTGTTCATGCTAGTCGCCTTCGTGAGAACGCCAATCGAAAACCTGACACAATTCCACATAAAGCCGTGTTGACATCACGTTGGCTCTGATACTATATGTCTTGTCTCAGTCACGTTTGCAGTTATTACGATTGCGATATTTTGTGCTAATTGGCGGGATCGCTTCAGTACACTGTGTCAACAACTCAGCTGCGTTCTCGGTCTCTTGTGACCAGACGGGGTGTGTTTGTGGCATTATTAGTGCCGTCTGTATAATTCGATGCCTCCCGAAAGAGATTTTGTCGTGCGATCGAGCCAAAAGTACGGCATCGCATGTACACAGGGAATAAGATTAGAGGAACTCTGGTTATGCTTGGTAAATATCCCCACCAGCAAATGGAATTAAAGCGTGTCAGTGCATAATAAGGAACACAGTGACTTAATCAACTGATAATGTTGTCAAATGAGTAGGTCAATACATGCAAATTCACGATTGCTCTCGGGTGAATCCACGAAAGAATAAACCTGATATTAATTTACAGCTTCCAAGAAAAGCCAAACCTCGACTCGTTCTAGCCGGAGGGGTTCCAGTAAATAAAGTCAACAGACATTGTGTTGGATATGATTTTAGTAAGTTTCAGATCGCCTCTGCCGGTTTCACGAACGCTAACTTTTGTGTGACGTCAAACCCAACTGGCTTCATGCACGCGATCCAATGCCATAAAAACAGCATGTAATGACAATCTAAACAACCTAATAAATGACGTTGGTCTTTCACTGTAAATTTCGAAAAAAAGATCTTCTTGATTTAAAATACTAGACCTTCGCCCTCCTAAAGTCCAGCCGCATCTTTACACAGCAGTGTATACTTATCACAAGGCCCGCCATAGGTTGTACTACAGGGTCCATATTCATAAAACTACTTAAGTCAAAGTGTGATACTTATCTTTTGTGTTGAACAAAGGATAAGTGTCACACTTAGACTTAGTTTTATGAATATGGACCCAGAGGTATAGGCTGACCCTTGGATGCCCCTGTCGTGGTCCCAGTACACATGCATGACAACTCGACAATGTACACTCATGGCCAAAAGTAAATGGACAGCAGTTTATCTTGAATATCTCCAAACCAATGGGCTGAAGACAATTGAACCCGACATATGTAGTGGTAAATTTTCCTGGCTACCTGATGGTATCAGCGTCGAAAAAATCCGCCGAAAACCGCATTGGACAGAAGGAATTTTGTAAAGGTATGTTTTTTGCTACTTTTTTATTTGCATGATTTCATTGAAAATTTTTATATCACTGTGTTCTACTCATCGAGGCCTTTCATAAAATATCCTAAAATTTCAAATATTCCGTGTAGAAATGTGATTTTGGGGCACTTTTATCCAAATATTTTTGGCCACGCGTGTAACACCTTTGACACAGGCCTCTGCACTATTGTGAGTTGTGGTGGTGAATAAAAACTAAGTATTGTCATTTCTCGTTCACAATGAATAAAGAAACCCAGTTGTGGCTGAAGGTCGCGTTTGTCATGCATGGTCAATTTCCATAACAGGCTGCGTCAGTTCAGTGGATTCATGGTAGTTGACCAATTCACAGCCTGTTGGCACCCCGTCAATCCCACAAACTATTCAATGGCCATTGATTTTTATCTACCGGCATGACCATCGGGTTCAAGGGGCTCTGTCAAAGGTATTGCAAGCATGGCCAACATAATTTTGATAAAAGTGCCCCCAAATCACATTTCTACACGGAATATTTGAAATTTCAAGATATATTATGAAAGGCCTCGATGAGTATAACACAGTGATATAAAAAATTTTGAATGAAATCCTGCAAATAAAAAAGTAGCAAAAAACATACCTTTACAAAATTCCTTCTGTCAAATGCGGTTTTCAGCGGATTTTTCATTAGGGGGCGTGACATGCTTGGCAAATAGGGACATTTTTTAGCATTAGATGGCAAGCATGCTTGCTAAATAAGGACGAAAATGGGAACTGCTTGGCAAGCATGCTTGCCAAATAAACCCGGCCTTTTATAAAACGACTTTTTTCACAATTTTTGAAAAATCGTCCGAATTCAAATTTTCTTTCTTCATTACATTCAATTTGCCTCACTGACCAACATCTGCAACTTTTTCCTTTTAAAATCTGAAGAGAAAATGCCTCTTTTTGCATTTTTCAGCAAAATAAATCCCACTCCTACAGTCAAGCAGACAACACCTCTGGGACAGCCCCTCTTTACCAGGGAATCCTAGCATCATAACAGACTGTGATCAACAAAACCTGTGGCCTACCAAAACTCTAGTTATATTGACAGTATGACCTAACTTCTTTTTACAATAAAAGCCAATTCATGGCATTGATGGGGTTTTGCACTGAAAAGACATGGGTTGAAGTCGGTGTCATTTCCTGATTTGGTGCATAACGTGAGAACTGGACTGGAACAGCCCCAAGCCTTGACTTCAGACTATAAAATCCGTAAAGAGGGGCTGTCCCAGAGGTGTTTCCACCTGACTGTGTGAGTGGGATTTATTTTTGCTAAAAAAATTGAAATCGGACGATTTTTCAAAAATTGTGAAAAAGTCATTTTACAAAATGTCATTTTTCTCTTAATTATTTAAATTTTATTTTTTGCAAAACACCATGGTTCTATGCCCAACATGTTGCTACAGATTGGGTGCAAATGCCATTGCTGTAGCTCCAATGGTTTTTGCGTTATTTAGGTAAACTTGCTGTCCTTTTACTTTCCTACAAGAATGTACATGACTCGATACTCCTCCGGTTGTGGACAATGTACAAATACTATATATACCGGAAAGAAGAGGCCATTGACCATATTCTTTGCCTCTCATTCGTACTGCGTTGCTACTCTGTATGATGGGACAGAATACAGCTAGGCTTATTCCGAGCAGAGTGATGGAGGACGTACATGTAGGCCTATGTATGAAACCAGAGGGGCAACTGGAGCAAACCGAAAACACGACGGAAAACCGTACCTCTGGGCTTGCGTGATTGCTCTTCGTGAGGATTATGTAGGCCTACATGTACGTACATGTACAGTCATGGACATTAGGCTAGTTTATCTACACCTGATACTTTGAATATTTCAAATACTACTGGGCCAATTTGAACACGGTTTGTTCCACATGAAAATATATCTTGCTGGTCATACATGTTATTCTGCATCGAAATTTTGGAAATTTGAAAGTATCGTAATTATGTAATAGCTCATCAGAAAACAACACTAGAAAGCAAACTTTTCATTATGTATAATATTTTTGTGATTTTTGTTGCAGATGTGATAGAGTGGAACTTTCTGAGGATTTTGGGCTGTGTTTCGTCAAAATATGTCGAGTGGTTGCTGAGATATTTGAAATTATCAAAATTTTGATAATTTGAGATTTTCGTGTTTTGTAGTAAATTTTGATGCCATTAGATAAAGCTAACCTCAGAATATGGATTTGCAAAATTTTTGAACTTTTTGCCTTAACTGAGCAGAAATATCGCGTATTTTTCAAAGTATCAACAAGTTGATATTTTGAAAAACATGCTTTACTTCTAACCAGTTTTGGCTAAACGTTCCAAAACTTCATACTTCTTGGTTTTTAGATGAGCTCTGTCTACTGATATCAAAATTTTGTGAAAAATTGAAAAAACCCAAATCATCAAAATTTTCATAATCTCAACTATCTCAGCAACCACTCAACAGATTTTGATGAAACAATGTCCATGAACCCTTAGAAGGTCCCACTCTATCAAAATTGCAACAAAAGTCACAAAAAAATTACATTAATAAAAATGTTGATTTTTAGGATTTTTTCTGACGAGCTATTACGTAATTACGATATTTCCGAATTTCCAAAATATTGATGCAGAAATATGACCAACAAGATGTACTTTCATATGGAGCAAACCTTTTGAAATTGCCCCAGAAGTATTTGAAATATTCAAAGTATCAGGTGTAGATAAACTAATGTCCATGACTGTACATGTAAACACGACATCACCCCCGGACATCACCAGTGAGCTTCGAACGAATGAGCATCTGTATTCTGTCCCATCAAACACAGATGTTTTGATGACGAAAATGCAAATGTTCAATGCTTGTCGACATTGATTTCAACATCTCTGACGGAGTGTTGTGTTAAAAATTCAATTTATTAACGTTCCTCAGTCGCGAAGCGTTTGTGAAGGTGAGCGTGAATATCTGTCAATTCAAATAGATTAACCTATCGCGAACTGTCACGGTGACTTAGGGCTTTACGATGTCTTTCTGTGAATAGCTAACAAATCGTTTGTCCTTCAGGATTTCCTTCGTCGGCAGCAATTTTATTTACACACCATGTAGCTAGGTTGTAATGTACACCGTGTGGAATAGAACCAGGGGGCACGGGTTGTACAACGTCGTTTGGATGATCAGGTTCAGGCTGCTTGTGAAGCTGTAAATCATGTGACCATATTAAACACTACGGGCCGTATTCATAAAGGGTGTTTAGCCTAATCAGTGTACAAATTCTGCATTATACAGGTTAAAGGCCTAAAAAATTATTGTCCTGCCTTCTGTATGCTGCCTGATCTCTGGCATTTACCCACAAGATGATCACACGCGTCTATCTTTCCTGCGTCTCAGTGTGGGAGGACAAATCAGAAAGTGTTAAACAAATTCTAGACAAGCCTGCCTGATCGTTCAACATTTCCTTTGTCCTCTTGGACTTGGACGCAAGGCAAATGGTCCATGTGATTATCCTGCGGGTAAACGCCTCTGGTATTAAAGCACCATACGTACGCTGATTAGGCTGAACACACCCTTTATGAATATGGCCCTAAATTGCCACCGGGCATTTCTGTTTTTCTTTACATGAAACGGGCAAGAGAGAAACGTCTCTCCATCTGTACACTCAGACAACTGTGTTAAAGGTTACCCATCAACAATGGCCCTGTCCCCTTATGCCTTGCCAACAAATCCTTGAACACTGCGGATGAGATGGTTGAACATGCCTTATCATCTATCTTGATTGCTTTATGATCAACTGCCAGAATTAGAACTCGAGGAAGCGTATAATAGATGTGGACATTTATAGGTAGCTGATGACAGTAAAAGGGGATCAACCATAAAGAGAAGGGCATGAGGTGTTGGCGCGAGCTGGAATTGAGCGGTTGTGACTTCTACAAGGTTGCAATCAGGACTAATGATCACACACTGCTATTCCGCCCTACCCAAATAACGAATGTCTTTAGGGTATCACAGAGGAAGCCCGCCCACGTTATGCAGTTGACCAGACATAAATGAGTGAAGAATCTTGTTGATACTCTATTCCCGTTATTCCGAAAACGTATCAGCGAGGTGTTTTTTTGGATTCCCACCTACATGTTCCGCATTTAATAGCTTGCCTAGAACACATTGGTCATTTCGTTATGACAGCAGGAAAGACTTTGTAAGTCCCATTCACATCAAAAGTTCATGAAGCTGTTGACTACCGAAAAGTACGGGTTATTTGTGTATTATTGCATTACATGTATTTGTATTATTTTTGTTATTTGGGGATTTTTGTATTAAAATTGTCATACATGTATCTTGATATTTGACTAATTTTATTCATTTTTATGTCATTTTAAAGCTATTTTCAAGCTCTTTCGAATGATGCTCTTTTGGTTAAAATCGGACAAAGTTGATTTTTTATGTCACATACATGTTTACTCTTTTCATTGATATGCCGTTAGTTAGCTAGCAGCTACATGTAATTACTAATTAAGGAGAAACTATTTTTGCGGGAACTTTGCATTTTCTGATAGTTCTGACCTAAATCAAGTGGAATTCTCTTGCCCCCAGAAAGTCACCACGAACTCAAAAACTAAGCGGCGCACAGATGATGCCCCGTGGCCAAATAGGGGCTCCCTTTAATACGGAAGAATCTGTAGATAGAGTGACAATCTCCGCGGGGATTCATAATTAGTTGATACCGCGAGAATCAATTGTGTATTTCGTCGAATAGAGTCTACCCACTATGATCCTTCAGCTCAGTCTGCAAAACTCCATGGATAAAAGAAACATCAATACCAACGGTTGCCCCTTGGATCCCATCTCCGCACGCTACCACAAAATCACAGACGTAGAGGATACGATTTTGTGGCTGTTGAAGGTCAGAGTCCTCCAAGCTTAAGATGGTTTTGGCGATATTAAACAATGATACATATAATTATCTCCAAACGGTTTGGAAAGCCATCCCCGGGAGCAGATAAAAGGTGTGAATGTAATGGTATCATTTTGGTAACCTAGCAACTCCTCGCTGTCTAACTTCGGTTGCCTTGTCAAAGATCATTCCCTCGCGTTCATGCTAGTCGCCTTCGTGAGAACGCCAATCGAAAACCTGACACAATTCCACATAAAGCCGTGTTGACATCACGTTGGCTCTGATACTATATGTCTTGTCTCAGTCACGTTTGCAGTTATTACGATTGCGATATTTTGTGCTAATTGGCGGGATCGCTTCAGTACACTGTGTCAACAACTCAGCTGCGTTCTCGGTCTCTTGTGACCAGACGGGGTGTGTTTGTGGCATTATTAGTGCCGTCTGTATAATTCGATGCTTCCCGAAAGAGATTTTGTCGTGCGATCGAGCCCAAAGTACGGCATCGCATGTACACAGTGAATAAGATTAGGGGAACTCTGGTTATGCTTGGTAAATATCCCCACCAGCAAATGGAATTAAAGCGTGTCAGTGCATAATAAGGAACACAGTGACTTAATCAACTGATAATGTTGACAAATAAGTAGGTCAACACATGCAAATTCACGATTGCTCTCGGGTGAATCCACGAAAGAATAAACCTGATATAAATTTACAGCTTCCAAGAAAAGCCAAACCTCGACTCGTTCTAGCCGGACGGGTTCCAGTAAATAAAGTCAACAGACATTGTGTTGGATATGATTTTAGTAAGTTTCAGATCGCCTCTGCCGGTTTCACGAACGCTAACTTTTGCGACGTCAAACCCAATTACTGGCTTCATGCACACGATCCAATGCCATCAAAACTGCATGTAATGACAATCTAAACAACCTAATAAATGACGTTGGTCTTTCACTGTAAATTTCGAGGAAAAAGATTGGTTGATTTAAAATACTGGACCTTTGCCCTCCTAAAGTCCAGCCGCATCTTTACACAGCATGACAGCAGTGTATACTTATCACTAAACTCCCTACGCAGATTGTGTACCGCGCCCCCTTCGGTTTACCCGCTCTCCACAACTGCTTTACTTCGTGGAAGTCGCCGCGGTTGGTCAACAGATGGCGTCTGGGCCTGGCGCGAGTTTTATAGCCTATCAGCACGCTGCTTTCAGAACTGTTTGGCCCGTTGGCAACGGATGTTCTTGTGCTACCATGGCTACGAACCGCTCGGCCAATGAAAAAGTGTCTCAGGCCAGCTTGGTTACCGGTTGCTCGGTGCTCTCATTGGTCGACTCTCTCAGCGCCATCTGTTGACCGAACGCGGCGAATTTTACGAAGTTAAGCAGTTGTGGAGAGCGAGTAAACCGAAGGTGGCGCGCTACACAACTGCGTAGGGAGTTTAACTTATCACAAGGCCCGCCATAGGTTGTACTACAGGGTCCATATTCATAAAACTACTTAAGTCAAAGTGTGATACTTATCTTTTGTGTTGAACAAAGGATAAGTGTCACACTTAGACTTAAGTAGTTTTATGAATATGGACCCAGAGGTATAGGCTGACCCCCTGGATGCCCCTGTCGTGGTCCCCCTACACATGCATGACAACTAGACAATGTACTTTAGGAGGGCGAACGCCCTGTAGGCCTATGTATATTGTAGATTCATAAAACCCAAAGTACCGGTGTGATAGAATCTAATACTCCCGTCTTTCTGATGTCCCCCTCAATTTTTCGTCACAGAATTAAGGGTCGTGGTCTCTCTAGAGTCTTATTCAACGGTGCCGCTTAATCCGTAAATGTATTGTTGGGGACACCATGCACATTCATATCGGGGGACATAAACACCGGTAAGTCAGATTTGAAGCACAATTTCTACTGAAAGGAAGCTGAGATTGAATTACGTTGAGATAACACCTGGTTGGGTGGGTTAAAGCCCATCAACTTGCGATCCCTTTTTTTCTGTAATCGGATTCCACACATGCTGCTAATGGTGTTTGCAAAGCGCATCCAAATCGATTATTAGAGTCTTCATTTCCTTCTACGACGAATTAAACAAATAACATGCCGTGCCAGTTATTGGAAACAATAACCGTAAAAGGAATAATTTGAGATCTGTTTTTT
>NMRB01002104.1:8124-25713 GCA_002633025.1 Notospermus geniculatus | reverse complement strand
TCAGATTTGAAGCACAATTTCTACTGAAAGGAAGCTGAGACTGAATTACGTTGAATAACACCTGGTTGGGTGGGTTAAAGCCCATCAACTTGCGATCCCCTTTTTTCTGTAATCGGATTCCACACATGCTGCTAATGGTGTTTGCAAAGCGCATCCAAATCGATTATTAGAGTCTTCATTTCCTTCTACGACGAATTAAACAAATAACATGCCGTGCCAGTTATTGGAAACAATAACCGTAAAAGGAATAATTTGAGATCTGTTTTTCCAGATCGTTTTCATTCACTCGCCTTTTCGTTACAATCTCACACTTGTCTTTTGAAGCGACAACCGTAAGGTGAATGTAATCATAATAATGGCTTTCAATCGGCCACGAAGACAACCGAGACATGTAAAGGTGCAGTGAATGAGACCTTCAACATTGTGAGGGGGTGGGGACATTTCACTCTGTCTAAAGATAGTGTCTAAAGAGCATAAGAAGTATGACGCTCGACAGGAGTATCTACCGTCTGACACACAGCATCCTGGAACTCTACGTGTATTGGCTACGTCAGAAGACCACGCCACTTCCACTGGAAGCTTTCGCATATAATTTCTGTATTGACCCACGTGGGGAAACAATGTACATGTACCAATCAGAGCCCTTGTAACATGTTTAAAATTTCCCTGTTAACCTCGCCTTCAGGTTTTGGCATGGTACTAACCAACTCTTCAGTAATACAATTTGCTTGCGTTAGCAACTAGGAACGAGGTAACAGAAAGCAACATGGCGAATGCTACAGAACGACAGCGAGCGACTTCCTGGTATCGGGGATTTCTGCCAATTAAGTAGCAATTCCGAAATGTAAGAAAGTCAATAAACAATATAAATGACATATTTAGTTTTGAAATAAAAACACTAAATATGAAGTGATAGTACTAAATGAATATTGAACGGAGGGGTGATTTCAAAAAAAATAACTGCCAGTGAAATACAGGTTAAGATGGCGAAAGATGCCAAGGGTTTGTGAGAGCGTAGTCGTTGGTCGAAGCGATGTCACAACCCTTGGTAGTCAAGATGGTCAGAACAAACACAAGAACATTACCAGACGTGTAGTAACGAAATTTTCGATTACCAGGGAAAAGAGCCCTGGAAAAGTGATCTTGCTCGGTGTTCAACACCTTCCGTATTGTGGTCGATACTCGTACGTCGCCTCTTCACCAAGCGGAACAAGAATCTAGAGTTACGAAGGGATAATACTCATTGATGGCGAAATCTCGTCGTCGGTTCCGCAGTGATTCCCCGCAGATAATATTTTCTTTTCCTTTCTTAAATCATGTAAATGACATTACTCTCGTGCCCTTTTTCTCCCAGAAACCTGGCTGTTGGTTGCCAAGCAACATTGTTAGTAGGATTATGACATATCCACTCGGCCTTTGAAGGGGACCGTTTAAATCCGAACTCTCGTGAGCAGGAAAGGAAAAACTTTGGAAAATTGGAATATCGTGTAAGGTCTTGATTGCAACTCGGATTTTCCCCACTTTTCTTCCACCGGGATGAAGTTTATTGTACAAGGATTACGCCAGATTGCACTCTGTTCCGAGATCACACCGATTCTGCTAAATTATGCCTTCAGAGGATTAGTCAGCGAGTGGAGGAGATAAGGTCGCTGTCATTGAAAAACTGAGTCCAAAAAAGAAATTAGAAATGAACGGATCGAATGCATGTCAGACACGGCTCTCAAAAGAAAAATTCTCATGGCCAAGAACTGTCGTGCCGTTGTAAGTAGGATGTAAATGCGTAAAAAGCTTATCTGACATCTAAATGGCAATTGCTAATAAAAGTCACCTTTTTTGAGAAGGGGTCCAGGCAGATGATTCATATTTCTGTATGGTCCGCTTGACATCCATTATGTTTGGTTCATTCATCACACATGCTGCAGATTGGATGGCTGGAAAGAGATTTTACGGCCAAGAGAAAAGATCTGAAAACTGCAGGAGCAAACCACGAATTTTAGTGAGGTTTCGCAAATCTGACGAAGCACGAAATATGAAATACGAAATTTAACTTCATTTCCAGGACCTAATGTATTTCTCGAGATGGTTGGTACCACAAATGGCCCTGCTGCCAGTGCGTCTTTTAGCATATCATGTTACATCGAAAGAGTTACGATGCATCTCGAATTTTTAAATTTCCACTTCATATTTACGAAATGGAAACGAAAGATAAATATTTCAAAGTTTACTATACACCGTAATTCTATCGGTCTAACGTCATACGCTGAAAGACGCTCTTGCAGCAGGCGATATTTGTGGTACCAACCATCTCCTGAAATACATTACGTCATGGAAATGAAGTCCAATTTCGTATTTCGTACTTCGTGTTTCGTCAGACTTGCGAAACCCCATTATTCTCTCTTCCATTTGGTCAACAAAACGATTAGTTCTATGCTATGATCACGTGGTTTACCAATGAGAATCTCGCGTGAGGTAGGAAACGATGTTTTTGAAAGATATTGGAGAAAAAGAAGTTGAACAAACCACAGGACACGATTCCATTAAGTTACGAATGCCGTGACGAAACTCGTTCAGGTTAGCGACTTGTATTTCTCATCAATTCTGGATTTAGTATCATTGTCAAAATTTGCATTTGATATGAAACACCACATGTAAAGGAGACGTTAAAATTCAGTTTGATATCTGACTATACCCGGAGTGAAGTGGTTACACTTTCAAATGTATGATTACCATCATTGGGACACTTCTTTAAGTTGGGAAAATAAGCATCGCTGTTGGAAATCACAGTTGCTAACATGTACTAAATTCCTGCTACCAGTGACTGTGTGGTATTGCTAACGAATGACTTGATACTTTATCTCCAAATATGTAACGCTACACTGTAATAGGCATACCAAACCATTCTCATGTGGTCGAGGCTGTTGGATTGGAGTGTCACAATTCATGAATTGCGGCGCTTGTGGACGAATCTGATTTTGATTTCAAGGAAGAACATACAATGTACGTTCACCAGTCGGCGTACGTAGGTTTGAGGACGAATTTTTGGAAAATCTGTGGCCCGTATTTTAGAATGCTCCTCAACGTAAACATGGTAAAGGAGTTAAGGCTATTGTTCTCCTGTTGAGAAGAATAGCCTTAATGAACTCCTAAGTTGAGGAGCATTCTAAAATACGGGCCAATAGCTACTTCATGGAGAAAAGCGTTAGTGCTTACTGCAATAACAAGCCGGTGTAACAGCCTGCGATAAAGTGTTTACATCCCAAACGTTGCACCGGAAATGGAACTTGAGGTTCATGTCACTTTGAGCTAAATACACTGAATTGATTGCTAGTCAATCCCAAAATGACACCAACGTTATAAAGCTGCTACATATTGAAAATTGATTAAATCGAAAGTGTATTGAGGTTTGTTCGACAAAACAAACAACGTGAAATCATTCGCTTTGTGTGAGACACGAACTAGTGTTTAACTGTTTACATCGATGCAAGGCTAATGTGGTAAAATGATACTTAGTAACACGTTGTGAGTTAATGATGTGTGATTGGCTTCGGAGAGCCGCGTGCGATTGGTCTAATTCACCATCACCAATCGTTTTACCCACTGCCAATTAAACAAACACCACGATAATGGTCTGTGTTTCCTTATCGGCCTTGATTTTTTCATTACATTTTTCTACTTCACACTTTCAATACAGTGTAATTAACGCTGTTGATTTCAGTGTTTTTGCGCTAGGAACATTCTCAAAAATCATTGATGCTCTATTATGTTCCAGAGCCGACCGCACAGAAAGCCTTATAGTGCTACGGCGCCTCGGCAGTCAGTTTATGCATTTTCCCATTAACTAAACCACCGATAGACACCAAAAGCACTATCGGACGTTTTGTGCGATCGGCCCATATCCGCAAAGCCTGGGAATGAGGGGCCATATTTATGAACTATCCTAGCATACTTATGAAGCTTTACGCAAATCTATTGTAAGGCAGTCAGTGAACAATAGGGCATGTGCAGCCAAACAATAGATTTGCGTGAACGCAAAGTTGCGAAGTCTTCATAAATATGGCCCCCGTACACCACAACATTCCTTGTGCATCTGTGTTGGCATACAGCAGGAGGGATTAATGACAAAGCTCAGGGCAGACCGCACAGAACACAGAGGCCCGTATGGACTCCTCAACGCAAAGGAGTTCCTCAAGACTATTGTTCTCAACAGGAGAACAATAGCATTGAGGAACTCCTTTACGTTGAGAAGCATTCTAAAATACGGGCCAGAAAGTCCGATAGTGTTTTCGGTGCCTATCGGCGGTTTAGTCAATGGGAAAATGCGTTACAACTAACTGCCGATAGGCGCCGGTAGTACCATTGGACTTTCTGTGCGGTCGACCTTGGGCTTCATGCTTTCCAAAGGATACTCTATCAAATGTGCCAGTCACTGACAGAGGCTCATGCCATATATACCATTATCACTTCAGCAAATATCTTTATCCTGTTGTTGTTACTTAATTGTTAGTGTGATAGCACCGAAGTAACTGTCCTATACACCAAAGATCACAGTTTTCCTGTTGATGGATCCGTAGTCAGCATACTAATTGGCTAGAACACGATTATCGGACAGAACAATCCATTACTGCCATGACTGAAGGGTGTTAAAATGCCATGATACCATACAACATGACAGTTACTGGTATACGGAGGTCAAAGGAATACGCAATTAAGTTTCCACATGGGGCTTTTCCAAATCAACAAAAGTGCCGAACACGTCGAGAGAGAAAAGAGAGAAGGAGCGAAGATCTTCACCAGTCCTGTGGAAATGATACAGTACTGCGATGTAGAAATGTCGTCTCTTGAGGAAGAAAGAGGTGACAGAAGTTGCGCAGCTTTCCGACTCCGACTCCGGCTTCAACTACCAGAATGAATTGCAGTCCGCTGTAGATATCCTTGATCAAAACGATTTGATAGACGTTTGTAAATCGTAAAATGCCAGCCATAACTTCGTGGCAGAATAATTTTGACTCGTAATGGGAAGTGCACGTAAATCGCAAATAAAAGAGTTTTCGCAAAGCCCCCGAAACGCCAACGGGAACGCCAAACCCATTGTTCAATGCCACGAAGAGAGCAGCGAACAAAAGGATACACGTTCGCGTTTTGGCGTTTCGGGGGCTTTGCGAAAACTCTATATTATTAAAGTCGTGTTTCAAGTCGTAATGACTAGGATTACGACTTCAATATTCATTTACATGTATCCGCACTTCTGATTTATAAGGCCAAAATTTTCTGCCTTCAATTTGACGAATTGAAAACTTCTATCAAATCGTTTTTATCAAGGATGTCCATAGCGGACTGCAATTCATTCTGGTAGTCAATTTAACGTGAGACTGCAACTCTCATCATCCTAACTACTGGCATATTCATCAAGGCATGCTAGTATTTACTCATGGAACATTACTCATTCTCTTGTTGCAAAAATCTTATTGGGAAACCTATCGTCTTTCGCTCTGGCCGTTTCGAGCTATCTTTTTGAAATGAAAGAGACATGATGAATCATTTATTGTTAAGGCGATATTATTGCGTCCTCTATTCTGTACGCAAGTTGTTCCTAAGAAAGGCAACTTTTTATTGCCAATAATCTGCCTGAGCCGATGAATGACAGTCTTTTTGTATCGGAAGTACATCATCTCGGGTTTCCTCTTTTAGCTCGTCCTAACTCTACAGTATTCCCTTTACTTCAAATGTCGGTAATCAGCGCTATCATCCTATTCGATAGAGTTTTTTGTTTGACGTATGCATGTAATAGTACCAGAAAACCTCAGTGCATTTGAACAGTGCTCTGACAATGGGAATTCTTTGGCCACCCTGGATTTGGTGTCGCTGCTGTAAGTATCTATTCAAAGCTATATTCTCGTCAATATCCTCTGAAGAATTACATGTAACATTGTTTAGGAGTAGAGTGCAATGCTGCCACCTAGGTGAGATTAGACTTCGTAATTAGGTCATTGCCATGGATAATTCGCGCATGCGCAGTTTGCCGTTTTGACTGTCAACACGAAGCCGCGGTGTGTTTTTCATTGGTTTCGACGAAGGTTTTTGCCAATCGGCGTCATTTTTTCGCGATTTTCTTCGATATTTCAACACGGCAGCCCTTAATTGCGCTGTGAAAGGATGTGGTATGAGTTGGGGAAAGGCCAAATTTGACTGGTTTCCCCGCTATCTCACCAAAGCGTGCGATGGGCGAGCGAAGAATGGAGTGAATTCGCGATCATCCTCGGCCACGTGCATCGCCATTTTGTACACTCGGCGACCCAACAGGGCGACATTTTGTGCATAGTCTATCGCTTGATTTTCATGTCGGTAACGATTTGACCTACTGTCTCATGGTTAGGCCTGTATTAAAACTCACATATTAGGCCTACATGCACGTATGAACGCAAATTTGGGCGAAAAACCAACGAAAAACAGCAAAATTGTGCGATCCACCGGCAATCCTTCGTTGAAAGCCATTAAAAATTTACTTCCGTCAAAACAAGTCAAAACGGCTACTGCGCATGCGTGTGCTTTCGAGAAATCTCCATGAAGATGACCTAGTTTGAACTAATCTATATTGCCATATATAGGTCGGCCGTCGAAATGCACAAATGATCCAAGATCTTCACTCTTTGCTAGACCTAGGCCTACTTGAACTCATATGGGCGGTTACCAACGAAACGAAGACGTTATTCATGACCGCTAGTCGTTGTGGTGTGACCTCGAGTGATAGCTGAGAAAGACTTCGGGCGGCGCTGCAGTCGTCTAGACGATTTTTAGTCGTAGCTAAAAAGATGTTTTGCGGCGCTGCAGTTGTAAAGATAATCTGAAGTCAAAGATGATACATAAAGTTTACAAAGTTATAAGAATGTGTGACTTGTGATCTGCTGTCTTTATTGCGGTTATAACCGCCCATACATGTAACTCAACCTACAGTGAATAAAACAAAATATTCCCCGAAATTCAAAGCTACGCCAGTCTCTTATTCTCCCTTTAAAATCAACATCTCGAGAAAAACATGGTAAACTGGTCCTCTTGACTCGTGGTCTGACAATTCGACATCGTTTTTGTTCCGTCTACACAAAAGATGAAATCCAGAACCATTCTTCAGAATAATGATTGTTTCACCTTTTCCTTGTGATCCTGAGGCTAGGGCAGCTCTCCTTTTCCAACTCGAGCAGATCGAGCTGGTTGCCTGAAAACGACAAATGACAAAAGGAAGTAAAAGTAGCGACGAAGTGACATATACCTTGATTGAATGCTCGGGGCAATCTGGGCTTCTTCAGTGCAGACAGCGCTTATTTCCCCTCGGTGGTTTTATCCTCCTACATCACGTATAACATTTGCATTTTGATTTAAGGATAGTGTATCAGACGAAGTTGACTTTAATGCTGTAAAGCCGCCCATACACGGCGCAATATTATTGCACAATATGGGGCCCAAATGGGTGGTTGTGTGCTTCTAGCATGATAATTAGAAGAAAGATTGACAATAATATTGCCCATTCTGATCCTCATATTGTGCAATAATATTGATCGTGTATGGGCAGCTTTAGATATCCTTATTTGCAATGAGTCTAATATTCCTAAAGGGAGACCCTCCACTCATTCTAAACTTTTGGATTTTTATCAGTCCATGTGGACTGTTGCCATGAGTTGTGATGTCACTGCTGTCAATAGACTGACGACCTTTGTAGTGAATGAGCTAATACCGTGACTGCCTAGGCCTACTGATTGCACCTTCATAAATATGCAATGAGCACATATGACATCACATGTGCTGTGCAATGGTCCCCTTGGGATCCGGATGCAATTAAAATACCGTACTTAAAATGATGAGTTTGCTGATTTTAAAAAATATGACATGTTGCAGATATCAATGAATGTGAATGTATTAACGATATTTCAAAAATTCAAAATTTTACACAATGAATGGAGTCTCCCTTAATAATGTTTAAATATGGCATCTCGCCGACAAGTAACCGACAAATCAGGCAAGCCTCCGGTGAAATCCGTTTTTAGTCTATTTGAATAAGGTTTAGTATAACATGGAAAGCCTGCGATGCGGAAATCGTAATCAGGCTGGTGTCCGCCCGTTTCCAGGTTTCTTTTAATCGACAAGAGACGCCTGTGCAGCTAATGTATGTTCAACGCCTTTGATTTTTATTCAAATATTTCCATAACATCAGTTTTGTACACACACTGTCATGGCGAATCATTACATGCCCGTTTGCCCAAAGGAGAAAAGCCGACTATGGCAACATTAAGAACGATATTCCCGAATTTGCATTGGACGGTGTTTGCGATGTTTATTTGTTTTCCCATTTTTTTATTCCGATTATACAAGTTCATGTACATACATGCACGTTTTCCATCCTAGATGTGTAAGTTGTCATTCGCCAAGTGATGAGGGAGGTTTAGAAATCAAACGATAAACGTAAACTTATTTGTGTACATGTACCGAAAATACAATATAAAATCCGGTTAATGCGTAGTATGAAAAATAACGTTGTCATAAAGTTTACGTTTATCGTTTTGTTTCTAAACCTCCCTAATTACACCACGTTCACATCGAACAAGCAATTCAAACTGACTTTCCGAATTCGATTCCTGAGATTCGATTTCATGAGACTAATGGAAATTCTGCTCGCCAAAGTTGAATATGTTATTTTTTCGCTTATTATGCTCTTGTAGGATCACTAAAATCCTTTAAGGCAAGCTACCTAATATACGTGTAGGTTACGCAATACCTCATTCCCAGAATGTCTATCATGATAGGCATTTTGCTTAATATTCCTTCGGCATGCCTGTTGGGCATTTTGCCCAATCTTTACATTTTAGGAGATCTGCCTGAAGGCCGCCGAACACGATAAATTTTTATCCTACGAAAAATTTTGTAGGAATTTTTTTACCGTGTATGACGGGAAACATCGTCCCATTTTTGTCGTATAGGAAATGAAATGGTCCATGGACCATGTGCTCACTGGGTTGGACATAATAGTCTAATGACAGAGGGAGGTACAATGACTTTTGGGTTATGCCACCTGGTGGCCATATTGGATGTCCGATCGGGCTGGAACTTCACATGCACATAAAGGTCATCTGCAGGAGACCACATTAGCACATTGGAGCCTTTGGGTCAAGTCGTTCCTGAGTTACAGCACTTTGATGATTTGGGGGTTACGCCACCTGGTGGCCATGTTTAAAGTCAAATCAGGCCGAAATTTGACATGCATGTAAAGGTCATCTAGATGGAGGTAAATATCAAATTTGAGCACTCTGTGTCAAAGCCATTCCTGAGTAATAGCACTTATACTTGATTTTCAGGTTACGCCACCCTGGCCGCCATTATTGGATGTCCAATCGGGCCGAAACTTGGTATTTTTAAGGTACCCCTCCAATGCATGTTTATGCAAGATATGAAGTTGCACGGTGAAATAATGACAAACTGTGGCAGGTTTGTCACTTTTGTCAAACTTTGACCTCTGTGACCTTGAAAAGTACTAGTAGGTCAAATCAAAAACCCGTTATATATCTTATGTATCCTTATTAGCTACACCTATGATAAAAATTTGGAGATGATCTAGTCATCAGTTCAGGAGTTTTTGTGTTTTTGGTTTCCGCCACCTGGTGGCCAAACTGAGAGTCGAATGGGACCGAAACTTGGTGTCGTGGGTCATCTGACCTAGGGGTATATAAGTACCAAGTTTCAGATCAATAGCTCCAGCGGTTACGAAACGTGCCCTGCTAACGGACAACGACGACGACGGACGACGGACGCTGCACCATCGTAATAGCTCACCCCAGTGAGCTAAAAATCCACAAAATAGGTTCTGTCCTATTTTTCTTGTACAATAAATTGCAAAAGGAAATAATTCCTATCGTATACGCCGTGGTAGCATATTAGGGAGTTTAAGAGATCACACGCTAACGATAACATTTACGTTAACAGTATTTTTTGTATATGAAATACATGCAAGAAATAGCGTTAACGTAAACGTTATCGTTAGCGTGTGATCTCTTAAACTCTATAATGTTGTACAACTGACGCTTTGTGCCCTTTGTCAGCATGTAATAGGTCAATCCTACAAAAAAATATTACCCCGTGACGGGGTCACCTTTTTCGGCACACACAATAACATTTACGCTGCAACGTAATATTTCCTAGGAAATAAATGGCATCATCTACGGCGGGATGCGAAATATTTCCTTCCAATAAAATTGGATGAGAAATCGTACGAAATATTTCGAAGGAAAAAAATGTATCGTGTACGGCGGCCTTTAGGCGTTGCTTAATGAACATTAGGCAAAATGCCTAACATGATAGACATTCTGGGGAGGAGATAATACCTAAACTACATGTAGGCAGCTTTCCTATTTTTTATGTAAAGGTTTCAAGATGGTGTTGGTCATTCGGGTCACGATCGATCTGCTTTGCGATTAATGCATGCACATTCGTTTCACGAAATATTTCACCCTCTGATAAACGCCAACTATACTTTTCACACGTGATAGACACCCTTACCCAATCCGTATACATGTATTTGACTACTAGTGCGTAAAACTGTAAGGAAATCAGAGATGCTTTCTCCCTAACGACACGACAACAATTGACAACAAAATGCCACATTGTCGCCGATATACATACATATAGGCAGTCTCGACTTTAACAATGGATCTGCCCGCCCGAATGGATTTGCATTAAAGATGGCAAGAAGACAGCCGAAACTTGAGGAATATTGGCAAGTGGGAAAACGACTTTCCGTCTCCATAAAATAATCCCTAAATGATCATCTGTCATGCTTAATGTATAACGCCTCTTTCTAAGTCGGAAGTAAACGTGACGATGGTAATTTTTGGATAGGGCACACGTACTTCTACGTAATCGTTCGATGTGATAAGAACATTGGCAACGGAGTATTTTTTCACATTCAAGTTCTAAAAGTCAAGTCAATAAAGCCCACACTATAGGTTACACACCACCAGTAATTGAGCAATCAGTGCCCGGTTGTACAGAAAAAGTAGTATTATAAAAATCGGCATTTCCCCTTTAACACGATTGATTCGGTTTGGATATTTTTCTAAATCCTCTTTTTGTTCAATACGAATTGATATAGTGTTTGCTTAAAAATCTGATGAGTTTTTGGAAATGTTGTATGTCTTAGATTCCTCCGCAGAGGCGATTCACTGCAATGAGCTCTGGCAGCCAGCTCACTGCTTCTCTCCGCTAACCCTAACCCTGATATTATCACGGTCAACCCACAACGAAAATTATATGGTTTGAAAATCTAGCTGACGTCCTTGTAACCCCCAAATATTACAATCATCGGAGCTTCTGGATGCGAGTAACAGGATGGTATTTTCGTCTCTTAAAAGGAAAATGGCTTGGATTTCTATTACTGGTGTGCCGCCGTTATACGTTCCGCAACCGTTGCCCTGTATATACTTATTTTCCATCTGACGACAGAGTTGTCCTTCTGTTCTTTAGGTACGTCACAATGAAGCAAACTGTTACATCTGGTAGGCCATTAGTTGTTTCAAAGTTCAATATATTCAATGCCATGACACACAGTTCTGCAACTCAGTTCGAAGTAATTCCATTATCAATTCTTACACCATTCATCCAACCACGCATTACTCTTGGGAGTGCCACATCATGTTGACAGACCGTTCCCAACAGTCTCTCTCCCTCGTATCGCTTTATCTCTGCTGTAGTAATATCTCTACTGCATGATCCCTTGAGCGAATCTTTCGCTTATGAGTTTTTGATGTTTGTCTCACAATCGCTACCATATGGAGCAATCCCAGTTTTTCAATGGACACATCCATCAGATCTCAATTAGGATAACATGCCTCGTCTGATAGATGCATTACGAATACCCCATTTACTAGCAGAAGTTGTAGCGTAAAGGTTGCTTTTATTTAACAACAAATTAATGGCACGTTCCTGATCATGACATCGCTGGTGATAAGAAAGAGATGCTAGCGATTTGCGACTTTCACGGCAAGGCCATAATTTAGTACGACACTGAGAATCGCCAATCAAGTTTTGTCATGTTTACATCCTTAAAACGCTTTGCTGTAATAAAAATACTTTCTGTAGTTAGCAAAAGCGTCAGTCCGCAACGCTGAATCACACACTTCTTAAATACTGTCTACTAAAATGAACTAAAAGGGAGTAAGAAAAAAGTGGAAAATAGGAAGTGGGAAATTTTGGTATTTTGTACGAATTTTTCAACTTCTCAAATTGGGAGAATTTTTTTCCATTTTGAGAAATTTTCTTAAAATGACATGGCATTTTGCCTGATTTTTCAGGCGATTTCTTAAAATGGGAAAAAAATTTCGCCCAATTTGAGAAATCGAAAAATTCGCACAAAATACCAAAATTTCCCACTTTCTTATTTTCGATTTGAATAAAGACTAGCAAATGCTTTACCTTCAGATTTGTACAGCATAGCCTAGTGCATTTGTATTGCAAAATTCAAGTAAAAGCATTTACTAGTCTTTATTCATATGACCATATGTCTTTCTGATTATAGATATCTCACTCTACGCTTGGCCTATTTGAAATTTTAGTATACATGTGCTTTATAGAATATCTACAAGCAATCTTTTTGCCACTAGATGTACACTTACGTTACCTTTCGCTCGCGTGCTTCATGTTTCACGCGACTAGCTACTGCCGCTAATAGTCCATAACAAGCCCGACAGACGGAGCGTGATCAAAGGAGCCATGATTAAAGAACCGCATCCCATTCTGACAACATAAGAAGAAAACTCACCGGAGGATAACTAGTGATAGGAGAACCTGTTCGGTGTCTTTGAGGAAGCGAAGATTGCAGCCATTACTAGCAAAGATTGACAGAGATTATATGTACCCATCGGTCTCCAGAAATGTTGCTGGAAAGAAGATTACGCTCATCAGTCACCAATGATAGTTCTTCTCATTATATGAGAGACGAACATGAAAGGTATGACGAGGGCAGAGAAAAAAAAATAGAAACACAACATTACAAGTAGAATTCTGTATCCTTTAAAAAGCCAATTCAACATATAAGAAGTATTTTTTGACACCGCTGTTGGGCAATGACGTTTGAATAAAAATAGAAACACAAACATTACAGATTGTAGAATTTTGTATCGTATTCAACATATAAGAAGTAGTTTTTGACACTGCTGTTGGGAAATGACGTTTTTTTCATCACATACGGGCGAAGGTAAGAGTTTTTGCAAAGCCCCCGAAACGCCACCGTGAAAGTCTATTATGCTCGGTGCTCTCTTCGCGGCATCGAACAATGGCTTTGGCGTTCGCGTTGGCGTTTCGGGGGATTTGCAAAAGCTCCCTATTTACTCATAATTTAAAAAAACGAAACTTTGAATCCCGACTGGCAAGCCTTTATAAGCGAATAAATGTAAAGTGTGATTCACCCTAACTTCAACATGGGCAAAGTGCCAAGCTTGGAAATGTGCACAGGTCAGTGGTAAATAACCCATGTCGCAGTTACCTAATGATGTCAGGGTAACTTGGTTTACTTTCCATGAGCTTATAGCAAATGCAAGGTTGTGCTCAGTCAACTGGTAAATACTGTGGTTTGTGGTTGTGTTTACATTATGGTGTCTGTTGCACAGGCCTGGCACTTTGCCCATGTTGAAGTTACATGTAGAGTGAATCATACTTTACATGCATCGCCAGACTAAATTATGTTACCACTGTCGTCAACCTACATTTATGAGCAGTGCCAAACGTTTATCTTCTGATACTACACTGGTGAAGTATCAACGAAAGTAAAGTTTAGGACAAATGCACTAACACTCCGAAGTATCAGTGCATCCAACTGAACGACAGCAGTATCGACATGGATGTCGAACGTCTGGAAATCACTCAAAGGACCAGATTAAAGCTCCGCTTCCAAGCATCATATGATACAGACAGCGACTCTCTCTCTGACAGCGCACGTTCTCCACGGGCACTCCGGTTTCTTCCAGGAGTAGGCTACACTGAATTCGTCCAATGTTGTCTTATCTACTAACAGAGCTAAGGATGCTGTACTTGTCACTCCGTTCTCGATTCAATTTTTCTTTACCAAATTAAAGCTAAATATGTAAATACCGGTCTCTCCTAGAATATTAAATTAAAGCTCATGAATATCCTAGACAATAAGGGAGTTTAAGAGATCACACGCTAACGATAACATTTACGTTAACGATATTTTTTGTACATGTACATGAAATACATGTAAGAAATAGATGTAGCCGTGTTGATCCTTGAATCAATGAGTAGAAATGAGAGCAGATATTGAGACAAGCTTTCGACCCTATCGGGCCTTCATCAGACGTGATGAAGGCCCGATAGGGTCGAAAGCTTGTCTCAATATATCCAAGTTGATTTAAAAGACGGTGTTACCTGCTCTCATTTCTACTCATGTAAGAAATAGCGTTAACGTAAACGTTGTCGTTAGCGTGTGATCTCTTAAACTGTGTATTGCCAGCAATTACCTCTATAAATTGTATCTATCCCACGGGGGATATTTTTTAGTCCAGGACATGGAAAGCTATCGTGTAAGGATATCTTCATCTTCATCTTCACCTCTCTCGACCTTGGCCCTCACGGCGACGTTAGCTCAAGTAGCGGACAATCTACCTAACGGTTTTATATCTGCACACATGAAAAAAAGCTGTTTTCTTGCTTTCACGAATAAAGCTGATGAAATATCATAGGTCTATCAGACCGACGGTGATGCAAAAACTATTGGAAACCCGGGCGATAAAACGTCGCGAGAAGAAAGAGATAAAGCATGCTAAGGGAAGCCGACAAGTTCTCGAATAAGCAGGCGTGAGTCTGTGAGGAAAATTGTATGAAATGAACAGGACATTTTGCGCCATTTTATCGGCAAAGCATATGGTTTCCCGATGCCCCTAATTCAACGAACTACACACTGTAAAAAGAAATAGGTACAGCGTACCCATGGCAATGGGTAAATTCCTTGTCCAATAGGAGCTGTCAGCGAGTTGACCACTAGGTGTCACTAGGGCCCAATTCAATGCATCTAGCGGACCCAGTCATTATCGATCGAGCAGCGATCATAATAGATTTCCTGTACATTTGGTCCGCTAAGACTGTGCTGCCATCTGTTAGCAATATGCGCGGCTGACTGCTCCTATTTTTAAGCCCATTTCCCAAGGGCCCGCTGTACCCATGATACGAGTACACACAACTCGGAATGATAATAGTGTTCCCATGTTGGTATATGTGTACCCATGCTGCCTACAATGGAAGACTGCAGTATCTGCATATTGCAGTCTTCCCTTGTAGGCCTACAGCCTCTGCAGTCGTTCCTATTCAGTGAAGTGGACAACGTAGGTGTGTAATAACATCAGTAGATACTACTCTCCTTTCTTGCAAAATTATTCAGAGCTGCCACCTAAAACAAGGGAGATATGGCATAAAACGCAAGACCGCAGTAAGTGCAGTTACTGCAGTCTTCGTTTGGAGGGCAGCATGGCTCTGTACCCATGAAAACGGGTGATTTTTTACAGTGCAGTCTCCTTATTTGTCTTGTTGAAAGGGGTATCTAAGAAGGATGCCAGTGTTTGCCTCACAGGCTTTTGTACATTGTCAACTAGCGCTCAGCATGTCTGTAAGAATAATGGACAACTTGATGCCAACGGCAGGTAAATTTCTACACATGTACCCCTGAGGGAACAGCTGATCCGCTGTCATTTTCTTTGGTAGCTTGATTTCTCAAACAATTTCCCTTAAGATTATCTTCTCCCCAAAGGCTCGTTCCCAGAGGAAATAGTTCTATCAAATGCAGCTGTTCCGATTAGGCGCATTAGACACACCGTTGACAAGTCGACGCCGTATTCCCTCAGGTGATTTGCACGAAGCCATTGGCATATCGGGCGGGATACTGGTCGGAAATCTATTGCAATTTCTGTCTTGCATCTTGAAAATGTCACATTGAAACGACGTTCGAATTCGATATTTCATCCAATTCATTGCTTGCTGATTATTGCACCCTGACACCACTGCAAGGCTTTCGGTGATATAATGTCAAATTGAAACGACGTTCGAATTCGATATTTCATCCAATTCATTGCTTGCTGATTATTGCACCCTGACACCACTGCAAGGCTTTCGGTGATCGAAAACCGATATGTCCGGAATACAATAGAGAGTTAAAGAGATCGTCCCGCAAACGGTAACACTAACACTACAGACTTCAGATACTTCTGGTAGCTCGACTTGAAAGTGCCAGCCTGAAGAAGACCCCGATTGGGGTCGAAAAATTGCTAAATAGTGAGCTTCTGCAAGCGCGCGGTTAGGCGTTTATCTATTGTGTGAGTGCACCCAAACAATAGATAAACGTAGTCGTATGGCCTAACCGGGCGCTTGCAGAAGCTCTCTAATATCTGGAGGACGACGACTTCGGTTATCTATATCATAATGTTCTTCAGAAATACCGTTAGTGTTAGTGCCATCATTCGAGTTTAAGAAATCGCCCGTTAACGATAACACTAACGTTAACGCTGTTTCTAACGTACGTGTAGGCTTATAGGCCTACAATAGAGAGGTTTCGAAATCAAACGATAAACGTAAACGTTAACGACAACGTTATTTTTGTACCGAAAATGCCAATATAAAATCTGGTTAATGTGTAGTACGAAAAATAACCTTGTCGTAAAGTTTACGTTTATCGTTTGATTTCGAAACCTCCCTATTGGCAATGTAAAAATAACGTTAATAACGTGTTACCGTTAACAGAGCGATTTCTTAAATTCTCAATTATTACAGACGGATACACTACGTAGCAAACTCCATGAACTGATGGAGAAATATTCAGTGCCACAGAATTTATTTGCGCGTAGGAATGCCTCATCTGTTTACTGAAAAAAAAACTACGTCCCAGTTTAGTGGACATTTCATCATCATCATCATCATCATCAATTTTCGGTTGTTGACCAAATATTAGTCTCGCGTCACCAGCCTCTCTCTCTTACAGGAGAGAGTCTGGTAGCAAAGGCCAAAACTTTCGTTACCGCCAGGTGGCGAGTGTCCAGCTCAGAGCATCCGAATCTGATTGGCCAACGGCTGATTAAACATGGCTGCGCCCATGAAACGCATGATGAACGAACAAGGAACGAAATAGTCCGAGGGAAATGTTACCTTTTTAACAAGTTTTATCGTGGTTTTCACCGAGTGATATGTAGAAGCGATCGAGCCAGGCCGTTTGAGGTGGATCGCTGATGAAATAAAGTGGAATTGTATTGTATCAGGATCGATTTTACCGTCTGGCTGAACTTCGACTCCCTGGTCGGAAGTGACCTAATCCATGGCACAAAATGTAAGTCCTATTGTACAATCGGCTTATTCCAGCAATCGATGACCATGGACAGTCGTTCCTTCCATGCTAAAAAGGTAAATTTTCCCTCCGACTCATTCGTTCATCATGCGTTTCACGGGCGCAGCCATGTTTAATCAGCCGTTGGCCAATCAGATTCGGATGCTCTGAGCTGGACACTCGCCACCTGGCGGTAACGAAAGTTTTGGCCTTTGCTACCAGACTCTCTCCTG
>NMRB01002103.1:106134-126774 GCA_002633025.1 Notospermus geniculatus | reverse complement strand
ATCTCTGGCGCTTGGTTTCTAGCCATGCCCCTCAATCCGTCATTCAACAATTAAGTGGATACTTTTACCGGGGGATACTCTTTACTGTTACACCGGTAATACTTCACTATTTGCACATGACTGGACTGTGAATTGATAAAATGTGTGTGTCAGGCTCCATTTCCATAGAGTTCACGTTGACACTTTTCACGCGCCACGCTTCACGTTTTCCTTTCGTTCCTCGGAGAAAGCATGCCACAGGACAGGTAATGTGTGTCTCGTTGTGCGCTGAATCGAGGAACGAAAGGAAAACGTGAAGCGTGGCGCGTGAAAAGTGTCAACGTGAGCTTTATGGAACTGGAGCCTAACAGAACCCACTTTAACGACCTCACGGTTCATTCCTAATCTTATTAACAGCCAAGTGCAAACAAGCGTTACACGGCCTATTAGTTAGTGGTGAAAGACCTATTATGTAATACCATAGTCAGATTACATTGAGCAGTTGGAACTCTGGAACAGTCCCGTTCAGACGACAACTCTTATAAGTGCCGTTTTATTATTATTATGGTTCCCGATCACTAAGATCGGGAACCATATTGTTTTTGGTCATGGTGTCTGTGTATCTCTGTGTGTGTCCGTCTGTCACGCCTTCATATCTTATCTCCTTCAACAGCTACAGCTAAGGTAACACATCCTACCCCTGGGTTTGTCAACCTGGGTAATCCAATGAGCTAATCATTTTCAACATCCGATGCCTCCATCATGATGTAATCAACATATTAGACTTGATATTTTGTCCGTCACGCTTTTATCTGATGCCATAACTCAGCCCCTTTAACACCTAGAGCAACGGAAACAAGTTCTACCCTTAGGTTTTCATACCCTAGGAATCGAATTGACTGATTACTTTTGATCTGAGATGTTGGGGTCATGGTGATATCAATATCACAAATTTGATATTTTGAGATAACTTGCCATATTGTCAACTGAGCAACGTGAAACAAGTTTTAGTTCATGCCTGCTTATTCAAGGACTGGACTATGTTAAAATTCTCAGCCTCACGTGTCCGGGTGATTGAAATATCATGAGATTTTGATATATGAAACTTGATAATTTGAAATATCTCTGCCTGTGGTAGAGATAGAGGCATGATATCACCCGTTTATATTAGGTTACCGATGATGCCCATTTCGATTATGCAATGACCTTGATGATCAGAGGTCAAGGTCAAGGTCAAGCTTGGTAATTTGAAATATATCTGCCTGTGGTAAAGGTAGAGGCATGATATCCCCCTTACTTAGGTTGTTGTTGATCCCCATTTCGATTATGCAATGACCTTGATGATCAGAGGTCAAGGTCAAGGTCAAACTTGACAATTTGAAATATCTCTGCCTAGGACAAAACGTACCCGGACAAAAGGTACTGGACAATAGGTACCCAGACAAAAGGTACCTAGGACAAAATGTACCTAGGACAAAATGTACCTAGAGGACAAAAGGTACCTGGACAAATGGTACCAGGGACAAAAGGTACCTAGGACAAAAGGTACCTAGGACAAAATGTACCAGGACAAAATGTACCTAGGACAAAACGTACCTAGGACAGAAGGTTCCCGGACAAAAGGTACCTAGGACAAAAGGTACCGATTTAATTGTTTTATTTTTTTTCTCACTTCTAACCTCCTGGGTTAATCTGCGATTAGAAATGACGTGGTCAGATGACCCAAAGAGGACGAACGCCAATTCAGTATTGCAAGCTTTTCAGATATTATGCGCATTGTGGATTCATGGGTATCAAAATGTGATCCTCCACATACCCACATGGGTGTACTTGAGTACAGGAGTGCAATGAAAACCCATGCTCTGGGAGGATGTTCTCCTTGAACATCACATCAGCCTGTAACAGGGCATGAAATCAAAAGCAGGGATCCTTGTAAGTTACACAAGAAAAGAATTTCCTCTTTCCCTTTAATGCTCTGGAATAAAGCAACCAGTGCCATGAATGCTGCCCCCACCTCAAAAATGGACTCCACGGATTCAATTGAAAAAAAATTGACAAAAATCCGTCTCTTGGTTAGGAAGAAATAGCACTTTCAGTGATTTGGGTTTTGGCCCCCTCTAGTGGCAAAGGGCACAGCATTAGCCCTGCTGGGTCTTCACAGGAAAAACAATCAACTCGAGTGGAGACTCAGAGTCTCACTTTAGGGACAAAATGGTTCGAAACACTTTTTGACTCAAAATGAAACATAAAATATTTCGGTGCGAGACAATGACACCTCGTTCCGAGAGAAAATATTTCGGGTTGAGATACTGACAGTCTCGACCTAGCTATTGTCAGGGAACGGCGTGGCCTAATGGAAAGGCGTCGAAAGAGGTATTGCGCAATACCATTCCGGGCCCAACATGCCTAAGAACTACCCTTGCCAAATATTGAAACAGGCTATGATTGTCACCGACTGCGCTTGAGCGCATGAATAAATTCATTCAAATCATTTCCATATTCAGCGGGAAAATACGCCGGGCTAGTCACCCCCGCCACCTTAATCAGCAAAAGCTTTTTTTTGGCAACATGACTTTTCTGAAAGCCAGTGTGACAGGGATGTACATAATTCCCCCTGGAATCAAAGTCAGGTTTTATTGTTCATGCCAATATAACGAGTGATTAGGATATATGACTATGACCATTTAAACATTTCCACACAATAGCAGGCAATTGTACGTTAGCGGACATGCATTCCGAGGAGTTTCTCCTCGGGTACGCCGGGTACCTTAGGCCGGGTTTACATTTTGTCCTAGGTACCTTTTGTCTGGGTACCTTTTGTCCGGGTACCATTTGTCCGGTACATTTTGTCCTAGGTACATGTACGTTTTGTCCGGGTACATATTGTCCTGTCACCAGAGACCTTAAGATCCGTCACGTCCCCGTCCCCGTCCCCGTCGCGGGCAAACAACGTCACGGCGTTACGGCGCAGTGATATATACATGAACTTCGCCCTATAAGTGCCGTTTTATTATTATTATTATTACGGCGTCATGCACTCCTGATTCCTAAACACGGAACAGTTTTTGGGGCATCAATAAAACCATCGATTGTCGTGAATGTGTTCAAAGATTGAGTAAATAAACGTGTTGTCCGCACGCTGGGAGACTTTAAGCAAAGTATATGCCTTAAATATACCCGAAACTCGATAGTAAACTGGTCAAAATTCACGACGGAGAGTTGGAAATTGACTCACGTCGTCAGAGCTTCCACGCCGTATTACAGTCCGCCGTGACCTCGTCCACGCGGGGGAATCCCCACCAAATGATGACGTAGGACGCTGAAATGGGATCACGACGGGGACGGCGACGGGACGGATCTTAAGGTCCCTACCGTCTACGGACACGCGCGCGAACAAAGGTTTCATGGTTATGAACTCTTTGTTAGGCCATTGTTCGTCCGCGTGTCCGTGTACCGAATACCTCAATGTAAACCCGGCCTCAGGGTCCTATTACCTGGCTTCAGATTTGCTCCAACACGATGTTTCAACAGAACGCCTTAAGGCTATGGGGAAACGTTTTCCTGGACACCCTGTAGAATGAAATAGGTTAGAAGTCAATTAGAAAAAAATGAGTTACATACAGAATGGAACAAATCAATTATCTAAATAACTGTAGCCATAACTGCACACAGAGAATTAGAATTTGAACAGGTGTTAAGACTATAAACCCCTATTTGGGTTGTAGTTAATATTGATTACGAAGAAGTGATTGTGCATCACAATAAAGAGATGAGAAATTTTAACAATGCCCTGGAGCGTTTCCTGTATGTTTAGGTGCTTAAGCCTGGACTGAATAAATATTTCACCTTCCACAGTTTGTGTTGCTGTAGGCCTGTGACACTTATGTTCCAACTATGAATACGTGCATAGGCCTATTTCGTCAATATCATAATAAAACCAACATCTTTTGGGTGTTGATGTAAGCTATCCAACGGTAAAAGGTCGACCGCTGCGAGATATAGTAGGGCGGCCAAATCTCCAAAAAGCCTCTAGAAAAACAATAGACGGCATTTTCTGTTAATGGATGGCATCCCCTTCAGAACTGTAAAATACTGGCTACTAAGATTAGTGTGGATGCCACTATAAATTTTAATTTCAAGGTCATTGTCATGTCCATTAGCTAAAAGTCAGATTTGAATTTCCCACTTCAAAACTTTAAGTTTGTGATGTCACTTCCTGTTCCTGTATTTCCCATAATGCCCTTCTCTTAAGCCCTTTTTACACCACCTGAGGCAATGCCTGATTTCTCTTGTAAACTCCCCTCTTTTCTTAGTCCATCTGAACTATTTCAACATTTGTCAAGCCATGAAGTTAAACTGCAGGAGTTATTGTATGATTGGGGATACGATTTTTCTGTAAGTTAATCTAGTCATGTATGGTATTTTTGCGTGCCTTTTTCTTTTATTACTTTTTTGTAAGACTTGTTTATTTGTTTCCAGTAAACCGTCGTTTGATCATCAAATTCGTCGTTCATGTTGGTCACGAGTTCGAGACGGTCCCCATTATGGCTCCTACAGTCATCATCATAAAGGTTATAAAGGTCAACCACGATCAATAATGACGATTCTTCTCATGTTGGCCGGCCTACTAAGAAAGGCTACGTGAAGTCATGCCTCATGAGAGCTACGATTCTTGTTTTTGTTCGAAAACGAGTCGACGAGCAAGTCACGTGGCTTGCTTCCATGCGAAATAACCTGATTTATGATCGACTGTGACCATAACACTTTTTTCCATCATCTAACCTTTGCTGACTAAAGGCCGATTTTTTAAACGATAGTTGAGGTAAACCTCGGTTTAACCATCGGCTTTTCTGACAAACCATGAATTAACCAAAGTAAAACATTTGACTTTTAGAATGTTTGGCGATCAACGATTCACAAAATCGAAAAATTCACTTAGATTAACAAACAGTTTGTGAACTGAGGGTTGATGAAACCCGACGGTTATCTTAGCCATCGTTTAAAAAATCAGGCCAAACTTTCTTAACTCGTATTTAAGCCAAAACACGATCGACGGCTAAGGTAGTTGCTGTCTTGAAAGTGTGATTTAACATTTGTGTCCATATATTCATTTATAGAGTTCCTCCAGCATTCACGCCTGTTCTTTTGCATGGAAAATTTTCATCCCTAGGCGTTTTTTTGGCAAAACTGTATCAAAAAGCGCCGAGGGGAAAATATTCCATGTTTGAATTTCAAACACTGCCATTCACCCCTCCTCGCCCTTCTAAGGGCCGATTTAATAGACGTTTGCTAAGCTAACCATTGGTTCCACCAAAAATAGATAGGCGTGCGAAAAATGTAGAACTAAATTTTTCACCAAAAAGCCCCGTTTTCTAAGCTCTGTATAGCACTTACTATCCATCCAAACAGGGCTTTTTGGTGAAAATTTAGTTGTACACTTTTCGCATGCCTATCTATTTTTGGTGGAACCAATGGTTAGCTTAGCAAACGTCTATTAACTCGGCCCTAAATCATGGAAAACATAATACATGTACATGTACAGACCACTTACAATCCTATGAACGATATTCTTGTGTCCCATGTTGGGTAACTTGAAACTGCAATGCATAATTTATTTCAGCGACCTTCATCACCTTTACCTCTAAAACACAGGTGTAATAGAATCTAATGTCGCCCGATATGTGATGTCCCCCAACAATGCATTTACAGATTAAGCGGCACCATTGAATCGGATTCTAGAGAGACCAAGATCAAGGTTACCTGAAACGGTTTTATCAACTTCCCCTTCTGGTTTTCTGCAAAATATTGTTGAGTATTAATCAGGCATCAGGAAACTGAAAACCGCATGAAAATCAGATCATCCATTTCCAAGTTATGGGAATTTAAGAAGGTTGGCTACACACCCTAACAACCATGTCAGGCAGCGGAGAACAGCACATTTGATGTCATCGGACATATACAAAACATTAAAATAACCCATTTAACTCAGGCAGTTAGGTGTAGTTTCGATGTATTTTTCTTGTTCAGTCAGTCGTACTGCAATTATTTCCTTAATATGGATTCTGAGGACAATATTTGGATTTCTGGACAGCCATGGTTACCAAGTTGTTTGGTTGTCATGCAGAAACACATCTTAAATTTGGTATAACACTGTTATAAATGAGCCAATCTTCATACAACTTTCACTGAACTGTTTTTTACTCGAACTACTTTTCAGAGAAAAAAATCATGAAATGCGTTTCAGGTAACCTTTAATCCTGTTACAGACAATACAATGGATATGTCACAAATAGACGGGGGCATTAGATTCTATCATACCTGTCTGTGTCAGTAGGACAAGGACATGTATGGTTTTCGCAAACCCACAAAACGCCAGCCCGAACGCCAGTCTAACTGTTCGATGCCAGAAATAGAGCGCCGCCGGCGACAAGATCACATGCATCGCTGTCCAGCGCACACCTGGGTCCATATTCATAAGCATACTGAAGTCAAAATGGGATCCACATTCGATCCGATCGAATCGGATTGTGGGTTCAAAACTTTTACCGGTACGTGTAAACACTACCCAATGCAGCCCAATGTGGATTTTTGACCAATTGGACCACATACGACCACATTCAAATCTCGTCTAAACTCAAATGAGACCCGATACGGGTCGATCGGAGCCAATCGGATCGAATCATTTCGACAGATGTCATGCAGTGTATTGAGCCCTTTGTTGATAATTTGACTGCCGACGTGGATGGAGCCACCTAGCGGCACCAACACGAATTAAAAAAATCCAATACAAAATGTACGTAGTGAATCGGGTCCATTCCCCGAAAACGTACCCTTGTGTTAGACAGTGCGCGCTAGCGCCGGCTGCCGTGCAAAAGAGTGGCAATGCCGTGGTCCTAGGTATGTTTGTTTGAATACGAGTCCTGTCGTCAACAGCCGACTTTGCAAAGTGGCGATTAGATCGCATGCGATATCGCCTTGGTACACTCATGGCCAAAAGTAAATGGACAGCAGTTTATCTTGAATATCTCCAAACCAATGGGCTGGAGAAAATTGAATCCGACATATGTAGTAGTAAATTTTCCTGGCTATCTAATGCGGGTATCAGCGTCGAAAAAATCCGTTGAAAACCGCATTTGACAGAAGGAATTTTGTAAAGGTATGTTTTTTGCTACTTTTTTATTTGCATGATTTCATTCAAAATTTTTATATCACTGTGTTCTGCTCATCGAGGCCTTTCATAATATATCCTGAAATTTCAAATATTCCGTGTAGAAATGTGACTTTGGGGCACTTTTATCAAAATTATGTTGCCCATGCTTGCAACACCTTTGGCAGAGCCCCTTGAACCCAATGGTCATGCCGGTAGATAAACATCAATGGCCATTGAATAGTTTGTGGGATTGACGGGGTGCCAACAGGCTGTGAATTGGTCAACTACCAGGAATCCACTGAACTGACGCAGCCTGTTATGGAAATTGACCCTGCATGACAAACACGACCTTCAGCCACAACTGGGNCGACCCGATTTCAGCGAGAAACATCCAAACTTCATCGCGCCGCCAGAACATGATAAGATCGTCGAATCTCAACAAACTTACTCACCGATCATGCAGTGACATCTATATTTCCACAAACAATCCACTTTACTGCGCAACTTTGAATTCAAAGGCCTCAATTCGCACCATTTATTTCATAATTTTATGGAAGAATCTACCCTTCGACCCGGCCTCCATTACCGACGTCACTGCCGCGAGTCGCCCAAGGATGCCGGTTGCACGATTCTGATTGGCGTTGCAGTTGTGAAATATTTTTATTTACAATATTGACCAATCAGAAGCGCCCAATGCTTCATCCCGGCATGCCCAAGTCACTGTCGAACGACAGTGACAACTCTCCAGAGGCCTGTGAGAGAACACATGACTTACCATTATTTATAAAAACAAGCAAAACAAAGGCGAAAATCGGGATGGAAACCATGGCTGCCGGCGACTGAGTGTTCCATCGACGATCAGCTCTTATATTTAGGCCTATTATTCAACCGGGACACGCGATACAAATTAAAGGTGCATTACTCGAAATGGGATATCCTTAGTGAATGCCGGTAAAACTAATCCGCGGCGCGGCGCTGACTGTCAACCAAGGCTGGGCTGTTCAAAACACTGTGCTATTTTGGCGTTATCTCTAACATGGCGTTATCTGCAGTGGATGAGCTGATGGAGATAGCGCCAAGATAGCACGAACGTCATGTTCGTGACAAATATACTGTTTTGTACAACCGGGCCCAGATCATAATTGCGTCGATGAAAGTGAGACCAGCCTTGTTTTCCAATTAATTCTGAACACAATAATTCAGTATACTCTACTTCTAGGCCAAAAATATCTAAAACTTTCCACTCAATTTCTAATTTTACGTTATCTCATCAAGTACACAACACCTGAAATGTGCCATTATTGCTTTGGAGTAAGAATTCCGGCGGGAAGATGATGAATTCAGTCGGTAAAATTGACTATTTCAGCGTAAATAACAGGCCAATGATCGACGTCATGGATTGTGAATGACGCAATATTTGTAACGTCAGAATGCAACCTCCTGCGCATGTCCAGCTTGACTACTTCCGGTCGTTAATACTATATTTTATTGACTTTGCTGTGGAGAAAGGTCAGAATGATGCACGAGTGTGATAACGTTTGAAAATCGCAAGGCATGCGCTCTTGTGACTTTACCTGGTTAATGGTCAACGCCTCCTTTTGTTTTGCCGGTGTGAAAGGAAAGAATCAGAGATAATGTAACAATAGGATCTTTTGTTCCTGGGAAGTTTTTCCTGGGGACATTACTAATGTCCCCAGGAAAAACTTCCCAGGAACAAAAGATCCTAATTGTTACATTCTAATTTCTGGGGATTGGTTTCTATAGCCATGCACCTTAATCCGTCACTGAACAATAGAAGCCGACACTTTTTACAGGGGTCATTCTTTACTGTTACACCGGTACCGACCCTATTATTCGGAAAATTGTTTGCAGGTTCGAATGCCAAAAATGCGCGCTGATATTTGTGTTTAGGCTACAACTTCATAATCATCCGAACGGGTAGTTTTTTTAACACCGACATGTGGGACATCTGGTACAGCTGATCGTACTCATCAGAGCATTATTATTATTCATGTTTATTATCATTCACCTGATAGGCACGGAGTTAATGAGGCCGGAACACTTGCATCACATTATGAATAAATGGATGATCAAGGGACACTGACAGTTATGTTAATTACCGGCAAATCATCGTCAGCTGCAAAATGGATGAAAAAGAAGACCATTACGAAAGTTCAACTTTAGACAACTACCCAATGAATGACAATCATCATTCCACTAATAATTGCAGGTATTTGTGGAAAACGGCACAGCGCTAGACAGGCATCACAGGCTAATTTTTTTAAAAAAAACAAGCCTGGTGGCGACAGGGTTCACGAAGTGATGTTTTGTGGAATAAGCTCATGCAGTGACAGGAGATGTGTGGTGGAAGGTTTTGTAGGGAATAGTTGTATGAAATAATAATAATAGCGCGTCAAACCATCAGCTCCAAAGATAAATACGGCAAAAACCCACGCATTCTTTTTACAAGATCCTTTCATTTATGATACTAGACCTACCCCTTTGTGATTTTCTAAGCACCTATTCAGATCATGATGATATTATACAGGTATATACTATCCACGAAGAAATTTTCAAATTTTCATTCGGGACTCCATATCATAATTATGATGAATTTTTCCGAAAGTTTCAGTCGAAACTCCAGTCAACAGTCCAAGTCTGATTTTATAGTCGACCTTTCCTTATTGTCCCAAGATAAAGCTCATGAATAACAAGTCCCATCAATCGTAGGTCAAGTTAGAAAATGGCATCAATTCCATTAGAGGTTACGTTGGCTCTCTTGCCTTCTTTGCTACATGCGTTGTGCCACAGTTTTCACATCCTGAGAATCTCAGGTCATTTACGGTCGTACCCTCCCTCAATGCCCTGAGGACATCCACCCCGTTTCGGTGGGGAAGACGGACATTCCCCCATGTGTACTCGCCAATTGGTAATTCACCAACAAACCATGCAAAGCAGTGGAGAAATGCCACTTGATGAAATGGACAAATATCGCGCCTAGTGCTACAACGTCTGCACATACATCTGGTATTACGAGTTACCGGATACCAGGTTCCTAGCATTGTATCTCATTCCATAATTTATGCACGCTGCCGAATGACAGCTGCCCCAAACACATGAACTGGATCATACCTTCGTGGTCTGATCCCATCAGTACGTCCTCGTTGACAAGATAATCCGTGAGAATCATGTTGACGCGAAGTTAATTCAGGAACAATCAGAAACTCAGCGAGTTTGTCAGCGACTCGAGAAATTTTCACAGCCACCATATTTGGGATATGACCAAGACGGGATAGAAGCTTCACTCTGATTGGCTGGATTCGGCGGAGTCGAATGCTCCGCTGGTTCCCCACTAAAATGGCATGGATGTCGCCAGGGTCTGAACCAAGCGCGAGTTGGGGAGCCGGTTGTGAAGCACTGGGTGCGAGGATGCAGTTTTCATTGCTAAGGAGCCATTACGAAAGGTGACACCACCTGTCATCTCACACAACAGACCACCTGGACTTGGATTACTCAATGAAGTGTCTTTAAGAGTAACTCTTGTTGAGCAGGCCATAATATTCACAATATTCAGCAGGCTGGGTACATGTAGATAATAGCTCTGACTGGAAAACCAAACGAAATTCATTTTGGAAAATGTTCTGTAAATTTTGTTCACCGCCGAATATTTTGAATCTGAAAAAAACGCATTTTGCTGGGATACAAACAGGTTATAAAGTGATGTTGGTTTGGTTTGGATGAAATGAGCGATAAAAACACACTGTTTCAAAAGGAAATTTTAGTCTTTTTGCCAGAAATGCATTTTATAAAAAATCAAGGTAATTTTTGTCTCAAATGTGTCTTCAGGCCCTAAATATCTGCCATAAAAAGCAAAAGTTATCTACTAAAGATTTTGGAAAATATTTGAGTTTCTTAGCTGTGCATTTTATTGAGGGTGTACATGTTTGGCTGTGCCTGTGTGTACGTAGTAAGGAACTCTGGGAACATCGGCCTCGTGTATATGCTCAACCTCATCATAATACGCATCGATTCTTGGTTGGAGCGTACACCTTGTTTTCGAGAGTACTTGCATACTGAGACAATCGACAGCAATTCACAAGACGGAACACCTGACGTTCCCGATGACATGCCGTTGATTCATGGCAAATGGTTGTCATCTCGAGTGCATATTTTGGTATAACCAGAACACGAACATACGTAGATAAAAGCCTCTACGGCACAAGCTATTGATCAGAATTTTAAAGATGGGGTGCTTGAGTGCTTCCAACAGATGCACAGAGATCTTAGTTTTGAATATTTGAACTTACCCTCGAGATACCCACCACAAGCAACCAGAACGACTAACTGGCAAAACCACAACGTTGAATTCGAAACAACTCGGTAAGACAGATTTCCCGGCTTTAATGCTGTTGCGACGGCATAGAACAGCGGCAACTGACTTTTCAGGATCACTTTGCGTCTGAGGCACGCCCGCGTGGAACAAATCAGTCGCCGATATGATGTGACACGCTAATCTCCTTTTGTCATCCTTGATCCATTCACTGTCTCATTCATGTTCATGAATATCCATTGTACATTTGGCAGGTGTGGAAATGGTGAATTCCGTGCATATTATTGCGCCCGTCTCATGCTTAGGCCTGCCTTTTATGATTGCTGACCCCAACCGTCATGCACATGGCTTATGTCATGTATTAATTGGTCCTGTTTGGTACACACACACTGCTGACTCGCCTTTGTTTGATGATGAGACCACTAATTAGGTTGCTGGTGGTCGTGTTACCGAGGTGCTAATTGCCACTTGGGACAGCCAAAGCTGAGGTCGCGGTCTGGATAGCGGGGTGGTCGCGTTAGTGAAACTCTCCAAAGGGAAATAAGGAGAAAAACAATCGGGACAAATGAAAACTGGTCGTCTTTCCGGGGTGGTCGCGTTATAGGGGTGGTCGTCGACCGGGGTTCCACTGTATTGTACAATGGGGACCACGTCTATGTGGCCCGGGTTCTATGTGGCCCGGATTCTAACCCTAACCCTAACCCGGGCCACATAGGGTAGACCCGTACAATGACGTACTGCCCCTTAGTGCTGGCGATTGGCGCCTCATGCGACGGTCCGTGGGTAGGAAGCAAAGTCTTTCACCTTAGAAACCCGATTTCTATTTCATATTCATTGTATTGTAGGCCTACACATGTATGTAAATTCTGGACATCTTGAATATTGTACATGTATCATTATAGTCTGTTAGTGGGGTGCATCTATTAAGCAAGAAGTTGCTTTTTTGCATCCCACCTACTGTTAATATTAGTAGAAATTAAAGCACTTATATATACATGTATATAAAAAAATGGACAGTGCCGTGCTGTTATGTCGGTTCGTTCTACATCATGTTTGTGGTGAGCTCAACTCTAGGTCTTGCCAATAACNCTACACACACACAACCCTAACCCTAACCCGGGCCACATAGGGTAGACCCGTACAATGACGTGCTGCCCCTTAGTGCTGGCGATTGGCGCCTCATGCGACGGTCCGTGGGTAGGAAGCAAAGTCTTTCACCTTAGAAACCCGATTTCTATTTCATATTCATTGTATTGTAGGCCTACACATGTATGTAAATTCTGGACATCTTGAATATTGTACATGTATCATTATAGTCTGTTAGTGGGGTGCATCTATTAAGCAAGAAGTTGCTTTTTTGCATCCCACCTACTGTTAATATTAGTAGAAATTAAAGCACTTATATATACATGTATATAAAAAAATGGACAGTGCCGTGCTGTTATGTCGGTTCGTTCTACATCATGTTTGTGGTGAGCTCAACTCTAGGTCTTGCCAATAACTGTGTTGGTGTAGTGCTTTTGTGGTGGGTTCGATTCTTTTTGGGGGTCCGGGGTAGGCGAAGTACTGTTGATGACTGGTTCAGTTATTGGGTAGCGCCACCTTTGTAGTGTAGTTGGGATAAGGCAGTTCTTTAGTTGTGTGGGTTTAATTCTTTTACTGTCACTCTGGTGGGGTAGTGCTTTAGTGGTTGGTTCGATACTGGCCGTGATGTTTATTGGAATGGGGTAGGCCTTCCCTACCAGAGTGACCGTCAAGACCCAAGAATCAAATCAACCACTGAAGCAATACGTCATCCCAGTGGCAAAAAGGAACTCATATTAACCCCAATATAGAATCGAACCCAACACAAAATCACTTCCCCAACAAAGTAAACGGCAGGACCCAAGTATCGAGCTTAATACCAACATGACAGCATCACAACACACTATCCACAAGATTAGCTCTGTTCCGTTCCAGTTTACAGGTCGGTCCGTGTTTTACATTCCGTTTGCAACCACGATTCCGTTCCGTACTTAATAACTACCCCTGATGCATAGCCTACTATTTTGAGTGGGGCAGATGTAAAAATTGTAATCAAGTGTGATTTGGATCAAGGTGGTCCGTCGATTACCTTCATGATTATGAGATGATGTAATTTTGTTGTGTGTGTAAAATGTCAAAAATCCTAAAATGTTCAAACTTTCTAAAACTGAACTCTGACTAACCCTGAACTATGACTTCATTTTACAGGTTTTACGATATGAAGTCCATACCGGTATATATTTTAATTTGCGTGGCATTTGTGGCACAGTGTTTCGCGGAGGATGCAGGTAAGTAACGCAAAAGCGATATAGTTGGCATAAATGTCTTCATAAAACGCATTAAAAAGTTATCTGCCAATGTCAAGTAAGAAAAAAATTGAATGTTCGTCAAGATGACACCAACAAAATTATAAGGCACGCTTTTGGATTGTAACAATGTATATATTTTTTTGTTAATGTAGAGGATGAGAGAGCGTTTGAAACGGCGTCATTAAAAAGGCGTACAAGAGGGTGAGTGTCGACATTATGGCGACAGAAATTCCCCAAAGATTGACAGATACTTATAAAATCATAAGAGTAGGGCTACATGTATGCGAAGACTACAGTGTTGTTCTTGCTATCTGGTTACCACTACGGCCACATAAACAAAATACTTGTTTAACGTCTCCTCCCGACCTGAAAAATGCCAAGACCCCTGAATTTTTTGTGATGCATTTTGCATTAAAAAATTGCCTACTCTAAAATTTGAAAATTTAAAAAAAAAATATTTGTTTTTGACCTATCTTTTCAGCTAAAAGCTAATAAAAATAAAAATAAAAAACTCCCTCCCGACCCTCAAAAGTAAAGTACCCGGACGCTAAACAAGTATTTTTTTTATCTGGCTTACTTTAGGACTGTTCTACTGGGTAATGCGGTGCCATTGGGTGGATCTTTGAGACACACTGTATATGGCCTATACGTTTTGAATTTCAGCGGTAAATGGCCCTGGTGGGGCTGCTCAAAAACCTCGGAATGCTCGGCAGGCCTAATCTGTGTCTATGACTCCCGGCGATGTAAGATCCCGAGTAACAAAACATGTTGCTTGATAGACAGTCGATGGATGAACGTATTTAAGGGATAAGCAAGCAAGATTTCGCCTTTTGCCTCCTGGTGGGCATCCACTTTCGAATTCCAGTATTTCTGTATGTAAGACAGGGACATAGTAAAAAATAAATAAAGGACCAGTGATGCCAAGGTACGATGCTCTGGATTCAACCGACCTTCTGCGTGGAGAAATGCCACCTCCTTAATATTAGGGTGCACATATTTATTTATATATTTATTAAAGATTCGTGGGTTTACAACAAATAAATGACATAAAACATAAATCAGAACACAAATGAAAACAAAGACATACTAAAACAATGGACAGTCACAATAAAACAACATAAAATTAACGATAAAATTATAAACTGAAAAGTAAACCCACCGGGAATGACAGTAGGCAAGGAGTGCCTGTTAGATGCCATTCCCAAAACCACCAACGTCAATACCTGGTGCCACGACAGCAGACTGTGAAAGAGTTGGTAGTCTATAAAACAAAGACCAGAGACCCAAGACCTGTAAAAAAGAAAGACCCTACTATAAAACAAAGACCCAACTAGCTATAAAACAAAGACCCTACTATAAAACAAAGGCCCAACTAGCTATAAAACAAAGACCATACTATAAAACAAAGACCCAACTACATGTAGTCCATACCCATGATTCCCCTTCCTTCCTGTCATTTTTAAGTAGGTCAGTGGTCAGTATGAAAGGTCAAAGACCAGTGATGACGTCATCGAAGATTCCGACCGATTCCGATCAAAGACAAAAAAGTTATGGCCGAAAAACCGGAAATTGCCGAACATTTCCGAAGTATTCCGAAGATGCCCAAGTACTCCCGAGTCATTTATTTATGTAGTCATTTATTCACAGTCAATCAATGCATGTCATGCATCATGTACATAATAACAATCCGCGACTTTGCACCCCTAGCGGTGGAATTTGGAACTAAGATGATAGAGTTGCGCCCTCTTTTGGGTCTAGTTGAGGTCAAGGTCACTTCAAAGGTCAAGGTCATTCTTTGTGGTGCCCTCTATATTTCAGTGCATGACATCCAATCAAATTCGGCCACACCAATATGGTTACCATGGTAACTTGCATCCTCAAACTCAACAATACATTTAAAAAAATTCCCGCCATCAAAAATTGAGAGTGGAAGGATGCTGACCAAACATTTTTTTACATGGCCTTACGGATGACGTCATCAAATGTTGTGGTCACATGAATCCTGGGAGGATTCACGTGACCTCCTGATATGGTTTTGTGATTGCTGACATGTTTTTCAGTCCTGGCAAGGCTTTTCAAATCCTGACATGTTTTGTAGCTCCTAAAACATATGGTTTTTAAAGTCCTGACATGTTTCTTAACGTCCTGACATGATTTTTAAAATCCTGACACGTTTCTTAACGTCCTGACATGTTTTGTAAACTCCTGACACGTTTTGTGAAGTCCTGACATGTTTTGTGAAGTTCTGACAAGTTTTGTAAACTCCTGACATGCTTTGAAGTCCTGACATGTTTTGTAAAGTTCTGACATGTTACTCGACGTCCTGACATGATTTTTAAAATCCTTTTAAATCCTGACATGTTTTTTGTAATTCCTGAATAGATTTATCAAATTCTGACATGATTTTATAGATTTCTGACAAATTTTTGTTATTCCTGACGTGGTTTTTCTGTCCTGACATTCTTTCCGCTTTGGCTTGCCATATAAAACGCACACGTGGACACAAGCCTCAGGCTAGAGATACACTGAACGCGATTTAGCCGTCGCGCGCGTTGTTTCTTTGTTATTTCATGCCGCAATGCCTCCGAAACAAAAGAGATCCGTGCGAACATCGCGCGCGATGGGTAAATCGCGTTCAGTGTATCCCTATAGCCTAAGGATGATAGGCTGCTACGTATTTTTAAAAAGCACTAAAAATTTGAAAAATAATCACAAATGTAACACATCTTGCATAGAAAAGGAAGACAGGCAAAAGGAGAAATGAGAACAAACTGTCATGATCAGAAGGAGAAGAATCACCGTTAGGAATCCGGTCGCCAATAGAATGTTGTGTGACTCAACAATGAAATGAATAACAGACACAAACACTTTATCATTGGTCTCGCGTGTTAAATTTTCATTCCCAAAATAGTAACATATGCAGCCTATCATCCACGTTCGACAACACAGCAAATGAGTGTACGTACAAAATCAGGCAGCAGTCCCAGGTCGTTGAGCAATTTTTCGTTGAGCGTAGGAGATTGATTCCAGTGCCAGAAGTCGAGCAGTTCAGGCCTATCCCCGTCGAACTTCCACACTGTCAAGATGTCTCTTGACAGAACTCCACTGCTCTGTCTCATCTTAATGGCACATGTATTACAGAAGACCTCAGGTAAGTTACCCGCTCTTCATAATTACTAGTATATTACAGACTTGGTCCCGAGCAACGCCAAGCTGATACTTTATGATTGCATGCAGGCGTACTGATGTTGACTCTATTTCATTTAACAACGTATTTCCCTTTAGCTGTTTCACCCGCTCCCGCTCCCGCCACCGAAACCGCGTCCGCAAACGACTCGTGGAAAAGCAGCCTAAAGGCCTGGGTCCACATGTGTGTTTTACGCTGCGTTTTGACGCTTCGCCCATTGTTTGGAAGCAGAGCGGCGGAAAATAACAAAAGATTTAACGCATCACGCAGCGTAAAACGCACATGTGGACACAAGCCCTTAAGGAAGTACCGTGAATACCGTCTTATTCCTGTACGTTTTGTTATCCGCCCAAATGTCTTTAAATATGGGGAGCTTTTTAATGTTTCGACTCCAACTTTGAAAAAGCTTGCCACTTATTTGAGAAAAGCTAGTGGACTGATATGATTGTGTAATTTCCGGTGTTCCGGGAGCGCGCCGCCGTTGCCGCGCTGTTAAGGCTAGCAGCACACTGGCCGCCGGATGTGGCGTCCAGAGGCGTTCGACTGAGCGCCTCTGGACGCCAGGGTTGGCTGCCGGTCTGCTGCATGCTTTAGTGGTGTCCCCCGGCCTCAAGATTCGGACGCGGGGGACACATTTTTGTGAGCGGTTCTTGGTGCAGCCGCGGGGCGCCCTGGTCAGCGCTGATGCGGGAAAGTAGTTTATCTGTTCGATTTGAATTGAGTTGTTGTGAACCTCATCCGTGCTGGCCGGGACTCTCCGCGGGGCCCGAGCCCGCTCTTCTTTCGCCATCTTGTTATAAATTTACAAAGTATTAAAATGCTGTGCTCTAAGCAAATGATTGTAAATTTGTTGAGCAATAAAGATTGAAATTGAAATTGAAATTGAAATTGAAGGACATCGAACGGAACTGTCCGCGTTTCGGGGCGTTTTTGCGAAAACTAGGCAGTTTTCGCAAAGCCCCCGAAACGCCAACGCGAACGTCTATCCTTTTGTTCAGTGCTCTCTTCGTAGCGTCGAACAATGGGTTTGGCGTTCCCGTTAGCGTTTCGGGGGCTTTGCGAAAACTCCAATATGTTATGCAGCGTATCCGTGGTTTTCATTTTTCCCAATAAACGTGACATGAAATTTTTAGTAACAGGCAAAACTGAGCAATTCACTGTTTTTCTATTTTGAAAAAGGCATTTATTGTGCTTATCATAAGATGAGACCAAATCTACTATGTCAAAAAATGACGTCTAGGCCTATTCAAGTTTTACCAAAAATACATGTATGACTTTATCTTGAACATATACAGAGCAGCTGCAAACATGACGAAGTAGAGTTCATCGAGAAGTAGGTCTCTAATAGGTAACCATGCATGCTGAGTTACTTGCTGTTTTGTGTTGAAAAACAAACTGTAAACATACCAAATTAAATAAAGTAGGCCACCTTATTCTTTCTGCTCAACTCAGCAACCCGTTCCTCTTTTGAAGCGACGAAATAAGAAATCTTAATAAACAATCTTGGCTCATCTCGAATGGTGGTGAGAGCCTTGATGATTCAAAGCTTCATTACTGCTGAAAGGGTAAATGTCGTCCTGGGACATTACCCAGGATCTCAGTCTGTACTAAACCAATAGCCTGGGTGTAGTTTCGGCAGCCGAACATCACCCAGTTTCCGCAATCTGTGCGTAGGAACGAGTCCTATTTAGAAATCCCGTGGAATGTCGCTGTCTCGCGCCGCGGTACTTGTTGAGTGTAGCTGTTCGTGACATTCTTCAGGTGGTCACGTGACCACGGGCGAGACAACCTCGAATCCAGATGTCCTACTACGATGCTGGGTGATGTCCGGCTGCCGAAACTACACCCAGGGTATTGTTTTAGTGAAGATTGAGATCCTGGGTAATCTTTGTATTACCCAGGACGACATTTACCATTTCAGCTTCATTACTCGTCATTAGCAGAAAAGAAATGGAAGTCGTGAAGGCTTTGACTGGAAAAAACGACACACATAACCCAGACTCCGAACGCAGGGTCTTGTTGAAATGCTCCAAGACCGCGGCCTTGGTAACGCTTTCTGGGAACATTAATCTTCGTGTCAGATTTAATTTGAATCAAGTCGTGTTATCAGAAAAAGATTATCTCAAGGGTAATATCATTTAGGCCTACTTACAAAACAATGGTTCTGTAAAAGTCGTTTGAGAAAATTATGTATAGAGAAGAAAAGTGTAGGCCTAATGCCCATTTCCATGACACAGAAAGATGTTATCCACGACTTTGGAAAGTGCGCAGGACTGAATGAACCGACTCCGTGTAGACAGGACGTGGGGCATTGATTGGTGTCGGCATTTTGACAATACAGAATTGTTTGGGTTGCAAGCTTGTGCACATGTTCCGTTGAAATACCGTGGAGTCGGTTCTATAACATCAATCCATAATTCAAGGTTAGCCATGCCCATTTTACTACGTAGTGGTCACATGTTGGTCAAGACTGACATTCGTGACGGGGATTTGAACAGGCCGTCAGTAGTAGGCGCTATTTACGGATTGTGGTTTCATGGAATAGAGATCCATTTCACCTTGCATTCAACAGGCGCGGATCCAGAGGGGGGCCGAGGGGGCCACGGCCCCCCGTATTTTTGGAAGACCAACAAAAAATGGGTCAAAACTTGGGAATGACTTGACCCAGATTGCTCACAACTGACATGTACATGTACCTCTCTCTGTCATTACACTGTTATGTCCAAACGGGTGAGCACATGGTCCATGGACCATTTCATTTTTGAAACACCCTGTATATCAGGTCGGAACATCGCCACGTTGAGTCATCTCATTCCCCCGCGCCTCAGCTTTCTGTGCATAGGGCGGNAAAAAGCAAACGTTATCCAGTAAAGATTTTGGGAAATATTTAAGTTTCTTAGCTGTGCATTTTATTGAGGGTGTACATGTTTGGCAGTGCCTGTGTGTACGTAGTAAGGAACTCTGGAATCATCGGCCTCGTGTATGTGCTCAACCTCATCATAATACGCATCGATTCTTGCTTGGAGCGTACACCTTGTTTTCGAGAGTACTTGCATACTGAGACAATCGACAGCAATTCACAAGACGGAACACCTGACTTTCTCGATGAAATGCCGTTGATTCATGGCAAATGGTTGTCATCTCCTGTGCATATTTTGGTATAACCAGAACACGAACATACGTAGATAAAGCCTCTACGGCACAAGCTATTGATCAGAATATTGAAGATGGGTGCTTGAGTGCTTCCAACAGATGCACAGAGATCTTACAGTTTTGAATATTTGAACATACCATCGAGATACCCACCACAAGCAACCAGGACGACTAACTGGCAAGACCACAACGTTGAATTCGAAACAAATCGGTAAGACAGATTTCCCGGCTTTAAGCATGGCGCACGCGGGCGATTTTTCGAACGATTTTCTAGGCGACCGGCCATGCGACCACAGCAGCGACTGTACAAATGCTTCATTGGAAGATCAGTGATGTCGTGGATGACATCACTGATCGACATCAAAGGTAATTATCGCATGTGACGTAGTAGTCGCATCGAGCGACTAAAATGGGGGCGACTACCAATGAGACTACTAGGTCGCATGCGATAATTACCTTTGAGGTCGATCAGTGATGTCATCCGCGACATCACTGATCTCCCAGTGAA